>JAUEJL010121344.1:0-11848 GCA_032274825.1 Drosophyllum lusitanicum | reverse complement strand
TATATGAAAAAAATCATTTAAGAACCAATTATATTACGAGTAATACAATAACTAATATTGACCAAATAATTTTCTTATCTTAATTAATTAAATTAAATGGAAAAGAATAAAATTTTAATTAACATTTTTTATTATTGCGCTGCATTTTTTTTTGTGCCGCCGTTTTCAATTTAAACTTACAATTTCATTTGGGCCGTCGTTTTTTTTTTACAAAGAATTTAGTAGGTTGGGCTCGCAGTGACATTTATATAGGCAGTTTATGAGCCTCAAGCCACGCACTATGAGGGAGTAATACCCTCTACCATTTTTTTTAGAAAAACCCTCACTGCCAGACTCGAACCCAAAACCTGAGCTATGGGGTAAAACCCCTATACCACTGGGCCGTCGTTTTCTATACTATCATTTTTACTTTTTTTAAAGATAGTAAAAGTTATTTTTTTCTTTACTTCTTTCTCTATTTATTAACCACAATTATTTATAATTTTATTAAAAAAAATTTAGTTATATATTAAGTACTTATACCCCTATATTCTTTTTGTTAAAATTTTTTGAGATGATTTTGACTAAATCAACTTTGAGTTGCACGTGCACTAGAGTTGTAAATGAATGAACGAACACGAATAGGGGGTTGTTTGTGTTAGTTCGTTTAACTTTAGCAGAACAAAAAACGAATACTAACGGATAAATGAACAAATATTTGTGTTCATGTTCGTTCATTTAATTTTATCCGAACAAAAAAAACGAACACGAACAAATAAACAAATGAATATTTGTACTCATGTTCGTTCGTTTAATATTAGGCGAACATAAAGAACACAAACGAACGAACACATATACAAATATAATACAAACCTAACATTATTAAATATAAATAGACACTAACAATGTATATATATGTCTGTGTGAGAGTGAGTGTGTATGTATATGTGTGTGTGTGTGTGTGTGTGTATATATATATATCTCTACGTATACACACATATATACGTACATATAAACGAACATAAATAAACGGATAACGAACGTTCACGAACATAAACGAACGAATGTGGGTCTTATTCGTGTTCATTCATTTAACTAAACAAACAAATATTTTAGTTCGTGTTCTTTTATTTATTAGATAAAAGAGCATAAACGAACTTCCCGCCAAACAGTTCACGTACTGTTCACCGAACGTTCGGTTTGTTTACAACCTTAACGTGCACACATGCATCTAGGTGGACATGTGCATATGCATATATGCATGAGATGCACATGTGCATGCTACATATATTCACCCAGACGCACTTGTGCTAAAACAAAACCTAGTAGTATGAACAGCTTGTGCACATATGCGCCGTGCATGAATGACTTTCCTGTATGTGCTGAAAAAAATCTACTTTAATATGCACATGTGCACCTATCCGCACCTATGCTCGAAAAAAATGAGTGGTACATGCACATGTGCACACATCTGATGCGGTGTTGGAAAAAACCCAACAAAAACAATTTCTTTTCTTTGAAAACAAAGCGAGTAGTACGTCTACATATGCATATGCATATCTACTCGAGATGCACACGTGCACGGTGCATACATGAACCCGGACGCACATATGCAGTATGAACAGGTGGTGCACATATGCACCCCAAATCTCATGTTGTGCTAGAAAAAAAACACGGCAAAAAACGAAATTTTTTATTTTGAAAAAGTATTGCAATATAGATGTCATATTAAAGAGCATATTTTTCTTGTTAATTTGGTATAATTATCGCATTTTAATACGTTTGCGTTTGGAAGATATTTTAGTTTTAAAAAAGTGAGGGTAAGTGTCCCCCATTTATTTAGATAATTTGCCTAAAATACCCTTTCAGCATTTTTGAAAAGTGAAAATGACGGTTGTGTTTTTTAATAATTACATGTTTGCCATAAATAATATTAACCTTTGATGAATTATGATTCTCGCGCTACTCTTAATAAAACTGGTTCTCAAATAAACCCTTCCAAATATATATATATATATATATATATGTGTGTGTGTGTGTGTGTGTGTGTGTGTGTGTGTGGGAAGGTTGAAATGAGAATAGGAAATTAAATGAGAATGTGAGACTAAATCTCAGTCGTCTGATCTTGACATAAATAAAAAAACGCGGTGGCATTTTTATAATTAATCACAACTTTATAATCAGCAGTAATATTTCATGACTAAAATATCAAAGAAAAAAGTGAAGCGGTGCTTTTTTTTATTTTGATATTTCATATATGAGTCATGCTTATCCTCTGTTACTTCACATTTTTATTTAATATTTCAGTCATGAAACAGTAGTATTTCATAACTGAAATATCAAAGAAAAAAAATCACCACTTCACTTTTTTATTTGATATTTCAGTCATTAAATACTACTGTTTAATGACTGAAATATCAAATAAAAAGTGAAGCGGTGACTTTTTTGTCTTTGATATTTCCGTCATGAAATAGTATTGCTTTCACTTTTTTCCTTTAATATTTATAAGTCATGAAAACAGTAGTATTTCATGAGTGAAATATCAAATAAAAAGTGAAGCGGTGACTTTTTCTTTTTTTTGATATTTCAGTCATGAAATTCTACTGCTGTTTTTAAAGTTGCGATTAATTACAAAAATGTCACCGTGTTTTTTATATGTACGTCCAGATCGACGACTAAGATTTAGTGTCATATTCTCATTTAAGGTGAGAACTTGGAGAATAATTTATAATCCTTAGATGATCTTTATTTAATTGTTGATATTAAACTTAGTTTATTTAAGGTATGTTGAATTTTAATTATTTGGTTTAATTAATGTATGTTGAGTTTATAGCCTTATTTATGTAATTAAATGATTGGCCTATAAGTGTTCTCACCGTTCTCAATTTAATATGTGTTCTCACTGAATCTCTCCTATATATATATATATACAAAATACCAAAATCTCTCCATAACTTTTTAATTGTTAATGTAACTATAGGTATTAACCGTCGACACTTATACCTAGGGGTGAGCATGGGTATCGAAAATACCGAACCGTACCTGTACAGTACCTGAACCGGTACCGGTATCGAGTTAGAGTTTTTGGCCCGGTACTCGGTACTTGAAATATTGTTAAATCGGTATTCGGGATTCGGTATTTGGGACTAGTACCGAAAAAACTAGGTAAAATAGGTACCGGTGCCGGTACCGTAGTATGAATACTCGGTACGGTATTCAGTACGGTCGGTAAAATCGGTACCGGTACCGGTCGGTTCCGGTTCCGGTACCATGCTCACCCCTACTTATACCTAGTGTTATACAACTGGACATATACCGTAGTAACAAGCCACTTTGGTGTGGTATTTGTCAATTGATCAAAGGTTATAGGTTCAACTTCAAGTCCTGTTAAGAAAAAATTGGAATATATTTAGGAACTGTTCAGAAAATATATACCGTAGTGACATTGATTATTTTTTTCTTTTACTTTTAGCTACAACTTTTTTTTGTTGTGTTACGAAACTTGAACCTTTCTGTACTGAAACAGCTCAATTAGCAACTCAACGTTTATTTATTTAATTAATTTTATCAAACAAATTTTCTTCGATCATCAATTACGTCACGTACAATCGATTCACACGCACAACCCTTGATGATCTAGCTATACATCAAAGTTAACTATCAAGTGTTCTTGAAGCTTTCGAAAAGAATAAAATAACTGGGCAAATCACGTGCATGGATAATAGCCACAAAATATATAGTGATTACTAATTTATAGTTTTATACACCGTCAAAATAACTTCACACGTTATACTTATAATTACTATATATATATATTGGGAAGGGTTCAAGCGAGAACTGTTTTTTACGAGAACTGCGAGAACCAATCTTGACCATTCAAGTGGTAAGTGGAATTCATGGATGAAGAGCATGGAGGGATTGAGTGTGGCAAGGTGCATGTAAGAAATTCATGGGTGGGCAATCCAATTAAAGGAGGGACTTTGAGATACCAAGCGAGTTCACCCAGAGATGTAATTCGACTAGTAAGCTTAAGATAATATTGGGACATACTGATCAAACTCAACTAGAGTCTAAAACATTGAGAGACTTTGTAGGCATGATTCTAACTTCGATTTTAACACCTAATTCGATTGACTTTGATTTTCTTCGGATGATCGAGAGTCGCGACTTAATTGATCTGAGTGATGAATCGATTCGATCTACACATTATGAATAAGAAGAGAGTTATTTGATTGGTTCATTTGAGGTGTCTTTTCCTCTTCCAAGAGACCTATCATGCTCAGGGGCGGATCTAAGGCAAAGCTAGTGGTGGTACGGGACACCGGCCAATTTTGTCCGCGTAGTGTAAATTTCGATTTTTGATAGTGTAAATTTTGTTTTTTTCGAAGCGGTGCTACCACCCATTTCAAATCTTACCTACGTCCAGTGCTACAACCCATTTTAAATCCTGAGTCCGTCCCTGATCATGCTTCTTTTCTGCAATTGATCGCTTTGTTCTTTTCCACACGAACGAAGAGTTATTTCATGGTACTTTACTTTGGGCTCTTTCATTTTCCCTCTTGGGCTTATTTTAACCTTTATAATAGGCTAAAAACACACACATATATTATAGTTCACTAATTGAGAGTAACATCCCTCAATCCTCATGTCACCTTATCTCTCTCTCTCTCCACTTTCTTGCCTGTTCTCTCTTTCTCTCTCCCTTACGTCTTGTTCTCAAATTTAAATAGGAGTTGAAAGAAAAAAAAAGGATTTTCTTTCTTTTCAAATATTTTAATTTTAGAAGAATAGTTTTAGTTTTAATATTAAAAAAAAATTATTTAATTTTAAAATGATAAAATAAACCTACGTTCTTCCTCTTATTCCTTTCCTTTACTTTCACAGTCGTATGTACCAGATTTGCCGAGAGACAAAAAGAAAAGAAAGAGCACAGCTTCTGCTCAAGTGAAGTGCTCATCCTGTTGTGTGATTCCAATCGAAAGGAATCTGTAGTTTCAGCAAGGTCCTTCAATTCATCCTGTTTTATAATTAATCAATACAGATAAAGAAGAAGAGCTGCTGTTGTCAAGGAAGAAAGTGTAAAGTAAACTGTAAAACCCTAGAGAACCCTCATGTTATTTTCTATACTGATTTCCTTCTTCTGTCACGGCATCACTATTTTCGAATCATCACGTAATACAATTCTTTTCGTAAACCCTAAAATATTCACATAAAAATCTCTATTAGCCAGCAGTGAGAACTCTCCATCCGCTGCCACCGTACTTGATTATGTAAAAGCTTTCTTCCATATAACGCGTGATCATAATCCATCGATCACTAATTTTCCAAACTACCATTGGATAATGTCATGTTGATTTTCTGTTTTGAATTTATTAGATTATTGTGATCGCAATGATGCCTCGATGGAGCAGGACCCTAGGCAATATGTACAGGGTAGGGAGGCAGACGAACTTAAAAATGGCTACAGATACATATGGTTTTTCATGTCGAAATATTTCTAGAGTTGCCTTAGTAGAGATGCCAATAGCTCCATGTTCTACTGGAAAGAGTTATGCAGCTAAATCAGTGGTAGAAATTACTGAATATTTTAAAAAGCATCAAGCTTTTCCCTATTGAATTTGGACCTAAAATTCTGTGATTTTTTCCTTTCTTTTTGTTTCTCTTATCTGTACTTCTAGGGGCAAGACTTGGAGCAACTGGTAAGGCTACTATCTGTTCCAAAATTTGTGTAATAATTTTGGTTTTTTGAGTTATGTTAACCAACAAGACCTGTGTCATATGATGTTTTCAATTTGCTTACTTGTGATGATTAAGATGTAGTGGTTTCTGCAGGTAAGTTTTAATAAGATGTTTCGTACTATGCCAAGTTCACTGGCTTTGCCACCTGGATCCCCTCAGAGGATTAACGAGCCTTGTTACGAGGGTATCTACAGGTTTATCCTAAAGTTGTTGCTCTTTTATAGTAGACAGAGCACGTCTATTCGAGCAGCAAATGTTATTTACCATCGCGTAGTTTGTCAAGTTGAGAAACCATCACTTTATGATGGTTAGCATTTTGTATGTCTTCTTAACAGAGCAGACTCTTTTAGCTGAAAATCCTGGTTCATTTAAGTTGGTTTGGTATTGTGTAATCAATGCAGTTTTGAGCTTGGAAAAGACGTTTAGAACAACATTTTGCATGCTTGTAGTACACATGTGGCTTTGTTTGCGGCGTTTGAAAGTGGAAGGAAAAGAAGGTGTTCAATTGGGACAGTATCTGTATGAGATTTATAATCATGATTTAGAGATAAGGGTTTCTAAAGCTGGGGTTAGTAATCTATTTTAGTGATTTCTACGTAATAAATTTCTAATGTTGTTGCTACTCGAGCTCTCATAGTAGTAGACTACTGTAGAATGTAATTGATTGTTTATCATATGAAATGAAATGTACTTCTTTAGTTAATTCTGTTTCACCACTGATAGTAGTAAAGATTAACTAGCTTATTAGAAAATAACTTTTTCAACCTAACCCAGTCATGAAAGGTTTTCGCTTTTGAATGCAGGTTAATTTGCTGTTGTCTAAATGGATGAGGGAATTAGAAAAAGTATTTTACGGCAATATTGTTGCTTATGACACTGCCATGCTTCCAGAAGCTAAACCAGATGAGTTGCACAATGTAATATGGAAGTAAGACATTCACCAAATACTATCACTACCTACTTCACTAGCATTTGCTTCTGCCCAATTTTATATCTTTTCATAGCACAAACTCATTTTTAATTAACTTTCCCATATGTTGTAGGAATGTATTCTCTGATGATGGTTCACCAACATTTGATGCTGCAGCTTTACCAGCTGTCCTGGCAAGTTTTCACCCCTGCTATATTATCACCACTAGCCACGACTTAAAATTATATATTTCTTTCACTCTTGTGATACACAATAAAGTGTATGATTAAAGCTGCTGGCGTTAATTGTACAATATTTATGTATACCAATAAACTTGTCATAAACTTTGGTAGACAGATGCTACACATGGCATTCTGTGGTGTTGTGAAGTGTTGTGCACACTAGCGACTTTGTATAAACTTTTATGTTAATTTCATCTTTCTTAGTTGCTTGAAATTGTCAATTGTATAAGCTGCATTACATTTTTTTTCGAAAATTTTCAGGCTTTCTCAAGATATCTTCGGCGAGAATGCACTTGCTTGTCATTAACAGGTTCATCATATTTTCTAGTATTTCGGTATTTCCTATAATGGATTTGCTTGAGATTTTACTTGTTTGATTTACGTAAATTCAAAAGTGACTGATATGCAGATAAAGAATCAATTTTTTCCGGCAACTTCATGTTCACCCTTATCTAGAACCTGAACACGTCTGGATAGCTCGTATTCATTGGTACTCACGTTTTCTTTGGTATCAGCTTATTTTGATTTATTATCTTTGTTTAGCATATTAACAGGTTCATCAGTTCATCACATTGTTTGATTTATTATCTTTGGTTTACCAATTTGATTTCTAGAGCAATTTTTTATAGGTAATTATGTTTAAAGACATTTTAACAGGTTCATCAGTTCATCACATTTTAATAACTCTCTATTCAACAAAAAATGATGGTTTATACTTATTAATAGCATGCAGCCAAGGCTTTATAAGGAGCTTCACATTTCATGTTTAAAAATCTAATTGGATGAAACTAAGGTATTATTGCAATGTAGTACGATGTAACTTCTCACAATCAAACTATTGGCTAAAACAGCAAATTTACCACCCAAAAGGTATTAGAAGGCAAGTTTACTAGCAAATATCTTTGGATATCGGCATAACTTGCTTAAATATTTTTGTCTAGCAAATTTACTATTTTCTCTATTTGATTTGTAATGCAAATTTTCTATTGGTAGCACCTTACAATAAGGACGTGAAAGGATCCAGCCAAAAAATTTAAAGAATTTGTGAAGCAAATAAAAGCACTGGTCACAGTTTATCATCACAAAACTATTTAATTTCAACTTTATTCCATTAAACATTCCCATCTCCTCACATCGCCAACCGGCTAACCAGGCCGGAGCTTCCCTCGGACTGTTGAGCCGATGGCGGTTTAGGAGCCAATTTCAGCCATTGTTCCAAGATTCTTGGAATCAAGGAAAGATCAAAACGATAATCTAGTGCTCCTTATTCTCTTGTTTTTTGGTCTTTGAAAAATGGAATTCCTAGGATCCGCCATGTTCTTGTGTCTTTTTTCCATGGCTTTCAGTCAAGAAAGCATGGAAATGCCAATGGACCTTGAATCCGACCTCCTTCCAAGACCTTTGATCATTGAATTCCCAGAATCCAGGCTCAAGAACATGACTGATGACCTTGGAATACAATGCACTAGTTGGAGGGTTGCGGTTGAAGCAAACAATCTGGGTCCATGGAAAACGATCCCAAATGAATGCGCCGATTATGTGAAAGACTATATGTTGGGTCGGTCCTATAATGTCGATCTTGAAACGGTCTCAAAAGAGGCTGGAAATTATGCCAAGAGCCTGGAATTGAGGGGAGATGGAATGGATGCATGGGTTTTCGACATTGATGAAACCTTGATCTCAAATCTTCCTTATTATTCTGACCACGGTTATGGGTATTATTTGGCTTTCTAATTCAAATTGCCACCATCACGGGTTTGATTAAAGAAATCTTGGTTTGCCACCATCATCAAGATGTTGATTCAAGAAATCGGGATTTTCCACCAGCAAGATTTTGTTACTAAAAATTTTGGGAAAACTTTTTGAAGGAAGAAAAATTGATTTGCCACCATCAAGAATAAACTTGGCTTTAAATTGCAACCTTTTCCTATAGGATCAAACGTTTTTCGAAACATGGACTGATTGTAAATCTTCTTATGTTTTTGCTAAAATAAACAATTAATTTCAGACAATTTTAATACTTTTTGTGGGCATTATATGTAGGTTGGAAATTTTTAATAATGTCCAGTTCGACAAATGGATTCTTGAAGGAGTGGCACCTGCAATCAAACCCAGTTTGAAGCTATATGAGGAGGTTGTAAGGCTAGGTTTCAAGATCATCTTGTTGACAGGGCGCAATGAAGACAAAAGGAACGTTACTGTTACAAATCTGTTGCGTGCTGGATATCCAAAATGGGATATGCTCATCTTAAGGTAAGTTATATTTTTTTTTCTTGGTATTTTTGAGTGTTAAATGTAGACACTAACATATTCTAGTTCTCGTTGTAGGTAATATATTTCTTTTAACGTAAAATTGCACCTTATTCCGTCTATCTATAAGGATATTTTTGAAGTTTAGTGGTTGCATTAGATCACCAAATTGATGACTGAACTTATTGTGCCTGCTGTGTTTTGGCAAAAGTGGACAAAAGTTGTCATAAATGGACCAAGAGAAAAGTATGCTACTATTTCAAATACACAAAAATACTTTGCCTCAAACAGTAATTGGTTTGATGCGTAGGATCAATGCAGCTAGCAATACTCATACTAGGTGCTACCACACTCAAAAACGCTTTAAATGATTGGTTATCTTAATTTTTCTAACAATTACTCATTTAAGTGACGGGTGTTAGTTGCATAGATCCTAATCTTTTTTCGGTAAACAATTTTTGAAATAATAATTTGAAAATTGACAGAGGTGAAAACGACTATGAAAAATCGGCCGTTGCGTTTAAGTCGGAAAAAAGGAGAGAGCTAGCGAAGGAGGGATATCAAATTCTAGGGAACTCTGGAGACCAATGGAGCGATTTGGTGGGGACATGGACGGCTAGCAAATCGTTTAAGCTTTCAAACCCTATGTATCATATACCTTGAGTTGTACGTAGTTCATCATAACAATAGTTTGATTACATACCATCGTATATGTGTAGGTTTTTTTTAACCGGGTGTTTTTTTTCTTCTATAGAAACGATTGTTTGTGTACACATGTTTGTTGGGTGTCGGGCTAACTTGGGTTTCTGTAGTATTACATTATTCTTAGTTACCACTACAATATGGGATGGAAAACTAGCAAAACGCTAGAAAATTACAAAACAAGAAGGAAATAGAATTGCACAGGAAAAAGAGAATAAGGGGAGATACACCAATTGATCCAAGAGATCTTTCTATCCTTGGTTCTTCTTGCATTCAACCAACAAAATGGAAGACCTTGAATTTGAATGAAAAGAAGAGAGAGAGAGAGAGAGAGAGAGATAGAGAGAGAGACAACAATGGTAAAATCCCTCTCTCTTCCTCTTCAAAGTGCTCTTTGCAATTCTCCTGCCAATGCAAATTTCAACATGAATTCTGTGTACCAAGAATACAGTTTGTCACAGAGAGAGAGAGAGAGAGAGAGAGAGAATTCTGTGTACCAAGAATACAGTTTGTCAGAGAGAGAGAGAATTTTGTGTACCAAGAATACAGTTTGTCACAGAGAGAGAGAGAGAGAGGGAGGGAGGGAGGGAGGGAGAGAGAGAGAGGGAGAGAGAGAGAGGGGATTTCGTTCCTAGCTTTCCAAATGCTCTAGCAAAATGTATATATCATTGAGTTAAAAAGCTTCTAATTTGATACAATGAAAGTTGGAATCAGAACCCCAATTCAGCAATGTTTCTAATGGGCCTTAAAGAGGGACAGTCCACCAACCACCTTAGCCAAATTATTGAAAGTTGCCAGACTTCTATGTTGCATTTTCCAAATAGCAACGTTGACTTTGCTTGGGACCAGTTTGATCCACTGTTTAACCAGATTAGAGTCGTTAATTAACAAAATGGAATCCACTTTTTTCATGAGGGAAGCCACGGAGAATTCCCCAGAATTTTCCAGGGACCATCGCCAAGTTTCATCATCTTCCACCTCACTCGAATGGGTATGCAATCTGCAAATGAAGGGAAATCTATTTGAAGGTCTTCAAAAGATTTTTTGATCTTCGTAATAGCTCCCCAAGTACCAAGTTTTTTAGACAGAATTGGATCAATAGAGGATTGTTTCCAATAACCGCAGCCCATAAAGAGTTCGCATTAGATTTTATTTTCCACCACCATTTAGCTAGGAGAGCTAAATTTAGCGCTTTAGGGCTTCCAACCTCCAATCCACCTTTGTACTAAGGTATTTTTCCAAGCAATCCAAACGGTTTTCTTTACTGTTATTAACTTCTCCCCAGAGAATTTTTCGCCACATGCTCTCCAATTTATTCAAAACAAATTCAACGGCTCTACGTATCGAGAAGTAGAAAGTTCCTAAAGATCCAAAAACCGATTTGCAGAGGGCGATTCTACCCGCTGCCGATAAGGACGAGGCCTTCCAGTTAAATAACCGTCAATGATACGGTTCCAGGCTGATGCTTTCTTCATAGAGGAGCCAATAGGAAGACCCAAAATTTTGAATGGTAATTGGCCCGTAACACAATTTAATCGAGCCGCTTGGTTGTCAATCTCTACCACACTAACACCAACACCGACTAAACTGGTTTTTGACAACTTAATTTTCAGGCCGAACAATAGATGAAAACATCTCAGATTTCTCATAAGGTTGAAGGCATTTTCAAAGGACCATTTACCTACACACAACACATCGTCTGCATAATGAAAATGGAAAAGAAGTAGCCCATCGTGTGGCAGCTTAACGCCATTGTAAATATCCAGCGATCTTGCTTCTTTAATAACTTTTTAAATATGAGAGGAAAGTAGCTTGGCGATGATCTTGTATAGACTACTGATTAGACTAATCGGTCTAAAGTCGGAGAAATAAAGAAGGTAATTTAATTTGGGAATCAGCACGACGAATGAAGAATTCGAACCTCTATCAAAGGAAGCAGAGGAATCAAAATGGCTTGCGCCTGCCACTATATCAGGCTTTAGAATATCTCAATAGGGATGTAAACGAGCCGAGCCGAGCCAGACAC
>JAUEJL010121333.1:0-11848 GCA_032274825.1 Drosophyllum lusitanicum | reverse complement strand
GTTTAATATTATATTGGGTTTGGAGTCTTGGACATAAATCAGATGGGCTCAAAAGGCTGCCCAAAACAAGTATAATCCCACCGCTATTTTGCCTAGGTCCGCTAACCGCTATCCCACCGTTATTGACTGCATAGTTCTTTAGAAGGTAGGATCTTCGGTATATTATCCAACATTCCCGGAAGTCTTCTTCGAAGGGCTTCAGGTCTAAAGTATTGTAAACAAATCAGCACTAATCGTTCACATTGCGATTAGAGTCTAACTTTGACTTGATGTGGAGTTTCCAGATCAAGGTTTTCTTTCATTATTTCAGTTTGATGTCGACAATATCGATTTGAATAGAAGAAACTTTTTTCGGTTTGAATCTTCCATTTATTTCTTAAGATTGAATATTTAGGGCTCAAGATCTTTCGATTGTTGAAGGTTTGAATCTTCCATAAATTTTATGTTCATATTTGGTTTTCTTATGGTTCATATTGTAACGGTTTGGGTTTATTCTAGATTTTTCATTTGGAGATTGTCATTGGCCAGAGTTAGGGATTTAAACGAGCCGAGCTATTCGAGCTCGGATAGTTAAAAGCTCGAAACGAGCCGAACCTTAACGAGCTCGAGCCTAGATTAAAGCTCATTTACTAAAAGAGCCAAGTTCGAGCTTCAAAGAGTGGGCTCGCGAGCTTAAACGAGCTCCATATATAATATAATTTATATTTTATATGTTTAATTTTTAATAACTATATATATCATTTTAATAAAAATATCAAAATAATACCCGAGCCTAAACGAGCTGAGCCCGAACTTCATAAATATTAAACGAGCTGAGCTCGAGCTCAACATCATAAGCTCTAAACGAGCCGTGCTCAAGCTCGAGCTTAAAAAAGCCTAAACGAGTCCGGCTCGATAAGTGTCTAGCTCGGCTCGGCTCGGCTCGTCTCGTCTCGTTTACATCCCTAGTGTATTGTTACATTCTATATGCAAAATTGCATATACGACAATTCTGTGTGTTTGGGCGTATATGTGTGCTGCTATGCTTGCTCACACGACGACCAAATGCAGCTTCATGAAAACCGCTCTACATACTAATTATGTAAGGGGTGGCATGACCAAACCCAACCCCAACTCTTTGTATAACTGAAACCATTTAACCAACGACATGGAAGGATCAACCTCTAGGTAGAATTAAAAGGGCGGGTAAGACTTGAGCCGTGATAAACAAGCATAAAAGGCGAAAGAATTGAACAATATTTTTAACCGTCTTGTTTTGATTCAGATGGATCAACCAACTGCAGATGGCAAGTATAAATATAAACGCTCGGACCAAGTAGGTTACAAATATTATCAATTCAAAAGTACAGAACCATCAGGCATACTTGTACAGTTACAATTATTTGATGTAAAAATCACCAAACTGCACCTTATACTAGAATTTATTGAAATATCAAAAAAAAGTGAAATACAAGCATCCAAATGGGACTAAGAACAGCAAAGATGTTAAAAAAACATGGCATGCAGAAAGAAAGCAAGACTTTGGTATAATAGCCTGGATATGATGATTATACGTTTCTTTGGAAATACTACAAACAGTTATCAAAACACAATTTCTTATCCACTCCGGTTCTAACCTGTACAAGAAACCCAAGCCCGCATCCTCGCAAAGCATCCACCTGCAAATTTGAAATATTCGGATGATATAATGAACACTTCTATAAGTTTCTAATTGTTTAGAAATTTGGATTGAATAGAAATATCTAGTGCATGGTTTAAGAGGATAGACATTAATCCATATATTAACTTCTCGATTTCTCATATACCACCATATTCATTAACTTGTCAAACTCATGATATATATCACAAGTACATAATAGTCAAATCAAGTGTTGCACACATCCTACAATTTAAAGGGAAAGGACTAACAATAAGGTATTCCAAACTGCTTATCTGATTATTTAGTAAGACTTCTTATCTTCTTATTAGTATTACGTTTTGTACGTGTTTGGGATTGCTTATCCAAACTGCTTATCTGATTATTTGTGTTAGTTGTTCTGACTTCTGAATAAGCAGTTTGAAGTTGCTTCTTCCAAACCGTTCATTTCAAAAGGCAATAATCAATCTCAAACACCCAGACCCTCAGTTCCTCATCAAGGATCTGTATCTTGATTATGGCAAAAGATATAAAAGGAGCTAAACCATCAAGATAAACTAGTGTCAACATCAGGATAGTTTAGAACCACAATATGCATTTAGAATTCTTGTATGCTTAGATTGTACTTAACTTTAATGGCTCTTTGTTCGCAATTAATTAGAACTACTAATCAAATAACTACCATCAAGTTAAGTAAATGAACTTTCCCCCTGATTGAACAATAATTATAACCAAATGCATATAACAGCAAATCGATCGATTAATTAGTAGCCAAAGAGAAACTAACTCACAGAATTAACAGATTAATCTGATTTTTTGGAAAGAGAAACTAGGTTTCTCCACAGATAACGTCCGCTCGCCATGTCAACAAAAGTCCAAAATCCATTCACAAAAGCACCATAAACCTGCAATTAACACACAAACATCACACATTTGCGATTATTCGTAATCATTCTTCTAACGTCCTACGAATTAAACACGAAAACCCTATAAATCAAGGAACAAACCTTAGACGACGAACGCCCAACGCAGGCGGAAGACGGTGATGATTTTGAGATAGAGGCGGGATCGTCGGTGGCGACAGCGTCGGTGGCGGAGGACTGAGATTTGATGTTCCGTAGAACGAAGAATCCGGCGAGAGTCGCCGACAGAAAGATGAGAATAACTCGTAGAGGACACATTTGTGTGTTTCTCTCTCTAGAAGTTGGTATTTAGAGAGAGAGTAATTTTTGTTGAATGAGATTTCAGGCCACAAGATTTTTAGCGATGCTTGATCCTTATTTAATCAACGTCTTTTATTTAATTCTTTCCTGTAGTTTAATTTAATTTGTTTAAGAGTTAATTTATGTGTTTCTTGTGTTTATATCTAAGTTGTTGATATTAAAGTGTATAAGGTGTTTCTCTCTTTTTGTTTAAGTATGATGGTTCAAGTTTTATTTGAGATAAAAATGTGTAGATTTAACGTTGTGTTTCAGAGTTTTTTTACGGAAAAAAGAGAAGGGGTTTGAAAGAAAATTTTAATTAATTTTTTCTTCTAAACTTTCCTCCCAAAAGTGAGTAGATTTGGATGGAAAGGAAATGAAAAAATTTATGATTTATCATTAGTGACTAAATTACCCCTAATGACAATTAACAATGTTAGAAAACAAGGATATTATTGTAATATAATTCATTTTTTTTCTTTTTCTTCAACTCGGGAACACAAAATAAAAACAATACTCTTTCTCTTCTTTTCTTTTCTTTCAAACATGAGAACGCAAAAAACTAAAACTATTATTATTTATTTTTTTTTTTCTCTCCTTAATTTTCTTTTCTTTCGTATCTAAAACTCGGGAACACGGTGTAAGTGGTGTGTGAATTTTTTATTAAAAATGTCTAAGTTGCAGATTCAGTCCTTTAACTTTTGAAGTTATCCTAATGGTCATTGTAGTTTTCAATTTATTTCACACTCAACAAATTAACTTTGGTTTAGTCAAAGTATTTTTGACATTCCTTTATTATCCTTCATTTCAGAAAATCTCGTACCTGATACATGGTTGTTTGAGCATGCACCAATGTATATCAATAACAATCAAAAGTAAATCTGATGAAATTGTGAGTTGAATTTAAAGTAGGTTTTTGGACTAAGACGATGATTTGCTATGCTACATATCGAGAGAAAATTACAAGTAAAATTTAGTTTGATTCATGGCACCTAATAACTAAGGATCTGAGACCTCCAAATACAAAATGATCCAAAATTTTCTGAGGCCTTTAGTGCAATGGAGGCCTTAGGTATTTCTCCTGAAGTGGTCAAACCAGTCCTCAAACATCTACTAAAATCGTATGGTGGAACCTAGGAGCTTATTGAGGAAGACAACTATCAAACGCTTACAGATGCTATATTTGAATCCAAACAAACGAGGGTTGCCGGTAGCAAAGGGTCTACGGCAGCATTTGGTAAGGTTGTTTCCTCGGTCCAATCAAATCTACAATAATTGGTTCCAATCACATCTTGCATCTTCATCATCAAGATCCACCATTGAATATTCATTGAATAGATTTTAGAAATCAAAACCCCAAATCAACAACAATAAAAAAAAGAAAAGCAAACACCTAGTCGTATCTACAAATGAATTTAGATATCCATTGAATAAACCAACGCTAATTTGTTTCATAAGGAAAACATTCATCTTCATTTGAAAGAATCTCATCAAAACTGATCTGGAAGGGTTCATTTTCATATTCAAAACGAAAAAAATTGATTCTCCACCTCCCACCTATCCTACACATTCGATCAAGGTTGTCACTACGAAGCTATAATAAAGGTGCACGAGAAGATTTTACCAGTTCTCCATCTTCATTTAAATACTTAATTTAAAGCCGGTATCGGTTGCTTAATATGCATAATATCCCCAGGAGCGATATTTGTTGGTGTAGATGATTGTATATCCCATTGTATACAAGTTGTTGTCATGGTTTTCAGAACCGGACCGGACCGTCCGGTTCAACCGGCGGGAATCGGCACCGGAACTGGTTCAAAAGAACCGATCAAACCTCTGGGTATTGGACTAGTGTGAACCGTTGAACCGAGAGGTTGAAACGCTAAACCGGACCGTCTTGAACCACTTTAAACCGTTTTTTCCTTTTTTTTCTTTTTGTTTTCGTCGCCCAGTAGCCCAATTTCAATCTCATTTAGGCTTTTAAAGTATTACAAATTTACGATAAAACTATTACCCTAATATCTTCCCCTCAAATCCATTCCACGACAACTTGCGGCTAGGTTTTTTTTTACCTTTTTCACTGTTTCTAAGCTTTTATACAATATTTTGGTATGTTTTAAATGTTCATAACGTCATCCGGTTTTTAAAATGGTCCAATCGGTCCGACCGGTTAAACTAGTAAACCAATAAAGCAACCGGTTTGATGACCTGTCCGGTTTTCAAAATCTTGGTTGTTGTATATAGTGTGAATTATAACAAAATTCATTAGAACACACAAAAAAGTTGTTTGCATACATTGGAAAAATTATGAAAGTTAATTCTATTGTTTTAAAAAAATTGATTATATACAATAATAACTAAAACAAGGTTAATTATATTTTTATACAATTTATTTAATTTCTTATAAAGCTCAAATACAAAATAACATAAAAGATATCAAATATAACTCAAAATAGATGTTTGCATAATTTTAATCGGACAAACCATTTAGTGACGTTTACTTTTTCTTATTTGATTTAATGCAAGTGCTTAAGTAAAGGTTTAGGTACCTATCCACTTTTCTTGTCTAATTTATTAGTTTTATGAGTAATCAATACTTTAAATAAACCAAAATATTTTTAGTAATAATATTCTATTTTTCTAATAAAATTATTTAATAGGTTAGTCCATACTTAATTTATAGTCTTAAGGGACTGATTTTAACATTTGGATCAATGACATCAATAGTCCATATTGCATTTTAAAATTTTGGGCGGAATGGTATTTTCGTAATTCACATGTGATGCTGTTACAAATCACATGTGATTGTATACTGAATCACCTGTGATTGAATATTAAATTTTTAGTACTATGTTTTTTACATGGACTTTATTGAACACAACTCTATAATCTCAATATCTTTAAATAGTTTGATCGTTTGAAGCTTAGATTTTATAGTTTCAATTGTATAACTTATTAACTATAAAATATAAGAAAGATTAACTCAATTTTACAATTTTATATGAATTAATTAATGTAGATAGTAACAACACAAATTGTACAAATTTTTAGAAGAGAAACGGTTAAAAAAGTGGTTAACCATCTCGAAGAAATCCATATCGTCCATCCAATCTTAAATTTTTAATGTTTATAATTCATACGAATGATTGTTTATTATAATTGCATTTATTATATAGCCATCTCTACTCTCGCTAGGTTTTAACTTTGGGTAAATTGCATTAAAACAAAATGAACTTTGTCTTAGTTATCATTATATACAATCAACTTCATTTTCTTAAAAATAATACAACCAACTTTCATAATCTTTACATTGTATGCAACTTGTTGTATACTATAGAAGTTATAACAAAGTTCATTGTATACAATGGTAACTAAATAACAGACACATAAAAAAGTTGTTTGCATACAGTCATAGGATTATTAAAGTTAATTGTATTATTTTTAAAATTTTAAAGTTGATTGTATACAATGGTATATTGGTATCTAAGACAAAGTTCATTGCCTTTTTATGCAATTTGCCATTTAACTTTTAAGTAAGAGTGTTAAAATTGAACATTAGATTGTTCCAGTGTTGGATTTTGACATCCAATTCCCAAATTCAAATATTGAGATTTGAACTTTCGGATCTCTGATTACATACTCGGGCATCAGATAATCCGTTCATCTAAAATATGTTTTTTTCAAACATAAGAAAGCTAAAGATACATTATTACAAATATAAAATGTATGTTTGATATAAATAGTTGGTAGTTGAAGCTAGTGGCCGGAGTGAATTGCTTGAAGCTAAAAACTTAAAAACTGAGGTCTTGTTAGTATAGAGATGCTCAACATAAATGTCTTGTAGTTGGAGCTATAAAACATAAAATGACATAATAAAAAAACTTAAATACTAAAAACAAAAAACAATGAATTACATTAAGAGTATTTTGTATGATTTTACACGTTAAAAGCTTCGAAAAACTCTTTCAACTAGCTTTTTCTGTTTAGTTTTTTTCTTCAAAATAAAAGATATCAGCTTCATATTCAAACAAAAGTAAAAATTTTCTTTAAAATAAAAGAATTCTAGTTTTTAAAAGCTCTATATAAACACACTCAAAGTTTACATAATATCATTTTAAAATGAAACATTAGATAACACAACAAAAAGTATTTTATTATCAAAGGGGAGTAAGTATCAGAAACCCAAAAATATATGTGTAATAAGTATCAGAAACCCAAAAATATATGTGTAATCTAAAAAGGATTGATAGGTAATACATTAATAAAAAGAAATCTGATCACTTTATAAATAAAATAGAATAAATAAAAGATAACTCATCCAGATAGTTGTGAATCAGCTAATAAAAATATATAAAATAGATAGTTGTGAATCAACTAATAAAAATATATAAAATAAAGCAACATAATATTTAGATATTGGATATTTAAATCTTTTTGGAATGACTATATAAATCTGAAACTAAAAGTTTCAGCAGTTTCGAATAATTTTATAGAATTTTTAGATACAACAGTTGATACGAATAGGGCTACTAACTCTAGTCTTGAGTATTACCAAACTACTTAAAAAGGGAAAATGCTAATTACGGACATTAAAGTTGTGGATAAGAATAAAAAAAATATTATTTTTAGTTTTTAAAATAATAACCTTGTTTTATATATAAAAAATTGAAAACTAATTAAAAGATAATTATGAAAATTATAGAAAGTTACGAAGACATAAGTTGTGATTGTCATTTAAAATAAAATAAAATTACCTTTTATATTCTTAACCACATCCCTAACGGCATGTTCTCGAGTTTTTAAACGAAGGAAAAGGGAAGGGAATAATGGAAAAACTTCCCTCCCAATCATCTCAAAAGTAGGAGGATTGTTTTAAAGCATAAAAATGGTAAAATTGCCCTCCTTCTCCCTCCCTTCTTCTCCTTTTCCCTCCTTAAAAAAACTTGAGAACACACAACCTTGATGGTTTCCTTCCCTTCCCCTCCCTTTCCTTCCAAAAATCAACTTGAGAACACAGCGTAGAAGTGCATAGCTCGATTGATTGATACTGATATGCCTTAAGAGGTATAAAGTGTTCAAGCATTATTCGTTCTTGAAAATGCACGAAGCATATAAGCAAAGTTTTCAAGAATACTATTAGATTGAATTGAAGTTATTATATGGGCTGAAAACAATATGAGTGTATATAATATAATCGCCTTATTGATTATCTATTGAAAAAATGTTATAAATAAGATTATATTTGCCCCGGTATTTTTATAATAAGGATTGAATCCTAATATGTTATAGTTGTATATGTTGATGATTGAAATGTATTTGAAATTCGTGGTGAAGTTCCATAGGCAATTGGATAATTGCAAAACTATTTGAAATAATCGATTTTGGAAAGAAAGTTTGTCTTGAGTTACAAATTGAACACCTTAAGAATAGAATCCTTGTGCACAAAAAAGAATATATAAAAAGGTGTTTAAGATTTTATATGGTTAAATCACATCACTAAGCACTCAAATGGTTACGAGATCATTTGATATTGAAAACGACCCTTTTTCGACTTCTAAGAGGTGGCAAAAAGATTATTAGTCCAGAAGTACCATATTCAAACATTATTTGGGCAATTAATATTTCTCGTTAGTCATAGATGACATTACATGTTACTTTTATTGAATTTATCATGCGAGAATAGTTCGTGTCCTACAAAAAGACATGGCAATGAAAACTGAACCGGGTATCGAACCGTTCGTTAAAACAAGTGTTTTTAGTTTTTTAAATGCAAGATATATGTTAGAGCCAATGTTTTGAAAACTGAACCGGGTATCGAACCGTTCGTTATACTGGTTCACTGGTCGGACCGGTTGAACCAGATGAAAAACCGGCTAACGTCTTAAACATCTAAAAAAATACACTTTATTAATTTCTGAAATAACTTATAAATATTTCCTTCATAAAGCACCTAAAAGATTAAAAAACTTAAAATACTAATTTCAAACTATTGTTTGTAGTTTCAAGATTGAATTAGACATCCTGTCCAAGATATGATGTCACTGTACTTCACCTAGAGCCCTACACTTACCATACCTATTTGATTGTACTAGTCCTAAACCCATTATCATAGAAATGGTGCTTCACCGTTTAAAACCCTTTCTAAATATTAAATTTTCACAAGCTCCATGCCCAAGTCTGCAACACGAACTAGCAAAGAAAGTCAAACTTGAATCAGACATGGCACCGCTCGTCATCTCGTCACCACGAAGGAGCCTTCCCCTGCGTTTCGAACCCTTGAGTCTCTGCTACTTACGAGTTACGATTACGAATTATGCTACTTCCAACCCCCGGCTTTCTACTTCCTCTAACCTTCGATTAAGAACATTATGGTCAAGAAACAAGATTTGAAGCATGTTTTGGTTCAAACGCTTCACCGGTCCTTCGGTAACCGGACGGTTTTCCTAGGAGCGGTTTTCCGGCTTGTTTTAGACCGTATGCATGCCTGGTTTCTGGTCCGACCTATTCGACCGGTCGGTCCTGTCCGGTTCTGAAAACACGGTGTTAGACACCCCTGTTAACCGGTCTCAAACTACAAAATATCTTTACAATTGGTGACATCACAAGTTAATGAAGCCGTTCTACAAAGCAAATAAGTGCTGCCACTTCATCTAATATTGTGGAAATCTTAGTAATCGATAAAACAAGCAAAGTATATGTTTCATCGAAGATTGCAATACAATAAATTTAAAAGTTCGTCAAAGCGAGAAGATAGCATGTTTATTTATCAAGATATTACCAACCTCAACATTTGAGAAGATAGTTCATGATTTTTGTCATTGGGCTGCACCGACTTAAAGATCTCAAGTGATGTGATCGTCTAGAGGAGAAAATACGCGTTGCACTCTTTTTTCCTTCGTCATGGTTTTGTTCCACTGGGTTTTCTTGACAAGGTTTTTAACAAAATAACATCCCCAAACGTATTGAAGTATTTATGTACTATTTTTCCTTCACTAGGCTTTTATCCTATTGAGTTTTACCTAGTAAGGTTTTAACGAGGCATAATACTTTTAATAGACATCTAAGGGTGAGTGTTATGGATAAATATTGATAGATGTCTCTATCCTTTAATATTAGATATAATATATTAGAGATACGTATTATCCTACATAAAAGATGTGAATATTGAAGACTTATCCTTTTATCCATTGTACATCTATAAATAGAGAATTACCTAATACATTTTTAACTTTTTCCTTTCTATTCTTCCTCTTGTCTCTATATTCACAATATTCTCCTTATTTTCTTATTTTCTTTAGGGTAAAACACGGAATAATCCTCAAAGTTTTATTTGTGTTACGGTTTAACCCTCAAAGTTTATTTCAACACATAATAACCATAATGTTTCTTTGACCTGTTACTTTAGCCCTTATCTCATGTATTTACTTAAAATTGCCGGTTGCCTTCAAATTAGGGCTTGAAACTCACTTAGGAAAGAAGTCGATGCTTGAAACATATGAGGAAAGAAGTCGATGTTGATTCACGAAGCAAAGAAGTCGATGCTTGAAACATACGAGGAAAGAAGTCGATGCTGATTCATGAAGCAGAGAAGTTGACGACTTGAAACATATGAAGGAAGGGAAATACGATAGCAATAGAAATCAAACAACAAGGTCCATTGATGGCAAATTGAAGCTCATTTTCATCTTCTTCATGACAACAAGAAGCTCATTTTCATCTTCCTCATGTTGTAATCAAACAGCAAGGTCCATTGATGGTGAATTGAAGGTTTGTAATTGTAAAGAACCCTTACCTAAGGTAATTTCTTGGACCCAACAGAATGCTAGTAGAAGATTTTGAGGTTGCCCCAACTATAAGGTAATCTCTATTTGTTAATAAATGATATTTAGTAATTATTAGACTGATTTGGGTCATCTTTATTATCAGGATCCAAAAAGAAAATGTCAACATTTTAGATGGATCGATCCTAAACTCAACTTTGAATGGTACAAAAAAATGCACAATGACTTGTTGGAAGAAAAATGTGACTGTTGTGTGGAATACAATATGAAAGTGGAACAGCTTGAAGATGAAATCAAGAGAAGCAAGAAAATAGTGAATATCCTTAGTAGGTGTATCTTTGCCATGTTGGTTGTTTTCTTGTTCTTGTTAATTACTGTAATGAATTGAAAACATTATGTTGTAATGGATTCAAAGTATCAATATCAATGGAATTATTATTTTGTTGTTATATTGTTTACCCTTGTTGTTAATTGTTGAACCGAATGTAAAACACTATGTTATAGTATCAAAAAGTGGTCAAACATATAGAAGGCAATTCATAATGTTTATATTATGATCAATGTTAACTCCATTATGGCATCAATTTGCACCAATTCTGTATGCAAGATAAATGCAACTCAAAATGTTGAAAGTGTGGGTTCTTATGTAGAAATTTTGGCTTATACTTCTTCAATTCAGCCTCAAGCGGATGTGCAATATTGCTTGCATGCCTTAGCACGGAGATTGACCAAGACCCGTAACTCGACGGTACTATTTTTTGTTTTTTTCTAAAGTTCCCTTTGTTGGTGTGATATATATGGAGTTAGAAATAAGTAAATAAGTAAAATCTTGTACTGGTTTTGCTGTTGGTCATAGAACTTGAATTACGGGTAGATAGTATATATTTAATTGAATTGGGTGTATGAGAGGGTTTATGATACATTGTTATTTATATGTTATCATGGTATGGAATGAAAGTTTGCAACATGATCCATTGTTATTTATACGATCTTCAATGACTCGTCTTTTTGAAAAGTACGAACTTTACGCAAGTTATTTTTTTGTTACGATATCATTATAATATTTTTTGAGATTTGAGTTTTTATTATGTTTAATTTGTATTAAATGTGCATAGAAAATTCATTAACTTTATTAAATAATGTATAAATTAGGGGTATAGTGCACCGAAATGTAATGAACTATACCCAATTTAATATTGTGTGTAACAAACTAAACTTTCTTCGCTAAA
>JAUEJL010121322.1:0-11848 GCA_032274825.1 Drosophyllum lusitanicum | reverse complement strand
TTTCGTCTCACAATTTGGCTCGAAGATGAAGAAGTTGACATCTGCTTAGTTCACAGTGATGAAGATGAAGGAATCAGCGTATTTGGGTTTAAATAAGATGGTAACCGGTTGATTGGGTAATTTTGCATCGAACGTGGCTAAAAACATAGTCAGTTGTATTTTTTTTTTTTAAATTTAGTACGTTGTATACAATGGTAGCTTAGCAAAAGTTCACCGCATTTTGAAGCAGTTTGCCCTTATAAAAAAACTAATTAGAAAATATTAATATAGATTTAATACATATAATATATATTTTATCATAGTTTTAATCAAAAAATGGTTAGAAACTTCGACAATGTAGTAACGTTTTGTCTAAAATAATTTACAAAACAACTAAATAGATTTAATTCTAAATTTTTATAATTTATTATAATTTTTGTTAGAAAATAGCGAGATATTCCAATGATATAGCAACGTTTTGAAGATAATAATTTACAAGAAACTAAACAAATTTACTTTTTAATATTTTATAACTTTATTATATTTTCTGTCGAAAAATCCTCAAAAACTGTGACGATATTGCGATGTTTTGTGTAAAACAATTTACAAAAAATTTAAATAGATTTAAATCTTAATATTTTATAATTTATTATAATTTTTGTTGAAAAATCTGACGATATAGTGATGTTTGTAGATAATAATTTAGAAGACAATTAAAATTTCATTCTTTATATTCTATAAATTATTATATTTTTCGTTTGAAAATCATCAAAGATTCTGATATAGTGATGTATTGTATAGAATCTTCTTCTTCTAATATAAATAAAAGAGTAATTTGAATTAAATTTATTATACGATTCTAACCATTCATTTAATAAACCAATTTTAATTATATAATTATGACCATTCACTTTAATAAAAATTGAAATCCACTTTTGACTTTTCGAAGTCGAAATTAGATTGAATTTTAACTTTAATTTGAATCCAAATTTTTAGAGATAATTTCATATGCGTCCTTCCTAAACCTTAAAATATTATATTTGTCCACTCTAATTTACAAATATCATATTTACCCTTTATAACATTAACAAAATATCATATTTAACCAAATTTTTAGTTTTATCATTTTAAATATTTTCTAAATATTTTAAATTCTTTTTAATTATAACCAATAAAAAATTGGCCTTACCGTCTCTTAATTGTAACAATAATGATCGATGACTTGTACAAAAAATACAATAACGTCTCTTTGCACCATGACAACCCGGCGTGTCTTCCGTCACGTCTGACTTCTGTCTAACATCGACGCTTTTACCACCAGACATCAATCATTATTTAAATTCTCATTTATTTCATATTTTATAAGTATTTAATATTTTTTATTAATATTTAATATCTATTATTTTTTAAACACATACTCGTATTTAATAGTATTTTATAAAACAAATATTACCAGGAAACTAATTTACAGAGAAACGGGATATGAGGCGGTGAGCAAATACGCGCCGAGTCATCGGAAACTAATTTATAACCCTAATTCACAACTGCTACCGCTCAAACCCTAGCCCCCACCCATCTTCATCATTCTATCTCTTCAAACCCTAAATTCACTATCTTCCATGGCTAAGAAGCGAAAGTCTCGTGCCTCTCAGCCTTCCGTCGAAGAACCAGTACCTATGGAGGACCCTCAAGAGCAGATCAACGAACCACAGCAGGAACTGGAAAATACAACAATGGACGATGTCGTAGAGACGGAGCTACAGCAAGAAGGTGACGGGAATGTGCAAAATCCCGACGAGAATACAGATAAAAATGAAGATAACCAGGAAGATGAAGAAGAAGAAGAAGAGGAGGAGGAAGAGGAACAAGAAAACGATGAAGAAACCACCGTTAACGAGGTTAAGGTTGAAGAAAACGGCGGCGCTGGTGAAGAAACAGAAGATCTGGACGAAGAACCTGTAGAGAAGCTTCTTGAGCCTTTCTCCAAGGAACAGTTAGTTCTGCTTCTCAAGGAGGCCGTCGCGAAGCACCCTGAGTTTATCGCAAGTGTTCAGAAGATCGCCGATGCGGACCCTGCGCACAGGAAGATATTTGTTCACGGTCTTGGTTGGGATACCAACGCCGATGTTTTAGTCAGCGAGTTTGGCAAATACGGTGAGATTGAGGACTGCAAGGCTGTGGTAGACAAGGTCTCTGGTAAATCTAAAGGTTATGCGTTTATACTCTTTAAACACCGGGCCGGAGCTCAGAAAGCTTTGAAGGAACCACAAAAGAAGATTGGGAACCGTGTGACATCGTGTCAGCTGGCTTCGGCCGGCCCAATCCCTGCGCCTCCACCGACCGCACCTTCGGTTTCAGAGTACACACAAAGGAAAATATTTGTCAGCAATGTGGCTGCGGATATTGATCCTCAAAAGCTTTTAGAATTCTTTTCGAAATTTGGGGAGATTGATGACGGGCCACTGGGATTAGATAAACAGACTGGTAAGCCTAGAGGGTTTGCGCTCTTTGTGTACAAGAGTGTGGAAAGTGCCAAAAAGGCTCTGGAAGAACCGCACAAGATCTTTGAAGGGCACACTCTGCATTGCCAGAAGGCTGTTGATGGTCCAAAACCAAGTAAGCCTTACTTTCAACAACCACATCAGCATCATAACCAGCATCAACAGTATGGTGGTCATCATCATCCTTCAAAGAAGAGCAAGTATTCTGGCTCAGGAGGTGGTGGAGGACATGGTCATATGATGGCCCCTTCTGGACCCTCCGTGGGTTACAACCCTCCCGTTCCTCCGGCCTTGACTCCTGCTTTGGGTCAGGCCTTGACTGCACTTCTTGCGACTCAGGGAGCTGGACTAGGGAACCTTTTAGGACTTGGTGGACCTCCACAGGGGATGCCACCTGCGGGGTATGGGAATCAAGGAGGGGCAGGCTATGGTGCTCAACAGGGTGGGTACCCCAATCAACAGGCTGGTCAAGGAGGCAATAGGCCACAAGGTGGAGCACCTTACATGGGTCACGGTCACTAGGTGAGTAAAAACTGTACTCTTTTTACCTACATGTATGCTTGAAATATATTTGTTATTGTGCACTTTGGGCTTTGCTTAATCTGTCTATGAGGGTACGTATGTACCCTTATAGTGGTTTCTGCTTGTTACAGAGCACTTCAGGATGGAGGATGCTTGATGCATTCTGAGCTTTAGGGTCATTGACATACAAGTCTTCTTTTTTTGGTGCTTGATGGTCTTTTTCTTGATTTTTTTGGCTTGGTGGGTTTTTCTGCGGTCACATTAAAATTATGTTGCATCACAAGGAAAATTGTGATACAAAAAAGTTCTTTCTTAAAATGATTTTTGTTCAAAAAATATTGTCATATAGTATCTTATACATGAGTGGGGGTCTGGAATTAGGAAAAAGCTTAATCAGGTGAGTGTGAGTGTATCTATATGTATACATGATAAGTAGCTATAAAATAAAATGCTGCGACTGCCAAGACATTGATCTATTTTGCATCTAGGTTTTTTAACGGCATGATAGCTAGTTAGCTACCATTGTCTTCTGGATGTGTGTCCATTTGTAAACAATTAAACATGATTTCTCATAATTAGAAAAACTGTCGCTGTGTAGTGATACAACATGATGAACCCAGGACCAGTAAAAGGATCTCTGTATTTGTGATTTACATTGCCCTTCCAAGTATTCATTGCCGGATGAACTATAAAATCGGTGTCACACACATATGGCTAAGAATGCAACTCCTTATAACTGAATTAAATTAAATGTGGCAATCTGAAACCGGAAAATAGATGAATTTGTAACTGATAACTAAAGTGTTAAAAGCAACAGAGAGAATCTCCTCTTGATTAGCTACTTAGCTTATGTTCTCAGCTAATGGCTTTTGATCTGGGATGGCTTATTTTAGGTACTCAACTTTGTCACACTATTTTACAAGTTTGTGTGTAATTTATTTCTGTATGCATGTTGGTGGTTTATTTTTTTTAATAGCGAGATTGTTTCAAGAGTATTATAGTTAATATTCTTGCAAGCACAATGCATTTCGGAATTGGTGCAAGTGCAATTAGAAGTGAATCGTGGTAGATTTGTATCTGATCTGCTTGCTCAAATGCTTTGAGAATTGAGACACTTTCTCATTTCAATCATTTGTTGCAGTGCCTTTTGATTGAGGTCCCTTGATGATCAAAACACTAAGCTGGAGCTAAAACAAGGTTTCTTTCTTAGTTGACTGATTCATTATGGATTGCATTTCGCCATGCATCTTATGGTTCATTAAAATTCATATTAAGATATATGTGCATGTGTATATATATGTGTGTGTTTATCCATATCAATATCTTAATCTTATCACCTTCATAAAAACTCTGGGTACGATTCTCCTTTTTTGTTTCTTGACCTAGATTCCTACATCTTGTCTATGATACCATGGTTTTCTCACATAGAAGTGAGTCCGTGAATCGTACCCTTTAGTTTCAACTAGGTATTTGTACACTTGTTTGGTATACATTTTGTTAGAAACTGATTTTATCTTTGAAGAATGTTTGCAATTCCTTGCATATATTTTTGGGCAAGTACAGTTCATTTATTAAATTTGTTCCTTAAACTCATGAATTTTATGGTTTTTCAGTTTCAGTTGGCAAACTGTTTTCAGCTGGGAATCCTGTTTTTGAAACCAAGTTTTTATGATGTACATATCTATTGTGCAGATTCCATCATGTTTTTGTTTTGGACTCCCGCTGAATCTTCTCAAGTTCCGGCAAGTTATGCAAATGAAGTCTTTACTATATGTAGCAAAAAGTAATCATTTGCCTAAAGAGCAGATTTGTAAACCCCGTATTTCTCTATTTTCAGTTACTTGGTTTCTTGAACTATTTTGAAACAATGTAGTATTTCAGTCTTCTTATGTTTCCCAAAAAAAAGTTTGTGCTGGTAGACGTTTCTGTGATGACACCATAACTTTGATAACATAGTTTGCATTTCTGGTTGTTTTTATATATCTTTTTAGTTTTTAGGTTTTCTTTTCTCATTTACATTTAGTTTTTTCACATGATTGCCAATGGGTGTTATTATATGGCTTTACCTGTATCAGCTGGTGTTCTTATGCTTGTGTTTTAGAATGAACTTGGTACTCGACTGATCAATGGCTCATGAATGTCCTACATCAGTGGCCGTTTCAGGTATTTTTTATGTTGCACTTCATATTTTCATTCTATTCATTTTTAAACCTTTGTTAGAGAACATAAAACAGATGCTTTAACTCTTTGGGTGTGTTTGGTTAGACGGAATGTAATGATGAAGAAATGAAATGGGTGATGGAATTGAATGATCCATTGCATTTCAATATCATGTTTGTTTTAAATACGGAATGGAATTAGTCATTCAATTAAATTGTCTTATACATATATTGAATTTTCTATTAGAATAATCATTATATACGATATCTTTAGAGAAAGAGAAAATATTTCTTTTATTTATATATTTTTATTTGAAAATAATATTTTCTTTATCAAAATTTTGTATTGTATACACACATTTCTAATATGTATTTTATTTTTAATTAGTTAATAATTTAATTAAAGTATGTAGATCAATTATTTATTAGATAGAAAGATTAAGCATAAAAAGATTTGAAAAATTAGTTAAGATCATTATAGAAAATATCCTTTTTAGTAAATTTTATAAATATCTAAAAATATTTTTATTAATGTTAGTAAAAAAACTATAAAAATTAGATTAATTATTACCCCTCCCCCATGGAATGAAATGGAAGGAATCACATTCCTTATACAATGTTTCATTCCATTCCTGCATGATTAACAAACAAGCTTTTTCCATTACGACGGAATGACTTGTTCCATTCCCTCTTTCAATCATCTATACCAAACACTGCTTTTGTTGTTTTTAAAAAGATGTTAGTTTTTCAAGAATGTGTGAACTGTGAAGTACAATGGTCTGAAATGTTGAAACCTCGCACACTGGCTCCTGGTTGTTCAAAGGTGAATATTAACTTTCTTCAAGTTTTAATTATTGTAGATTCTGACCAAATTATATTCCCAGAAATGCAAAAAAAAAGAGATGATTACACCGGTCGTCCTTGGGTTTGCTCAAATTGCAAGTTTAGTCCTTTAAGAAGCGAAAGTTCAGTGGAGGTCCTTTTTTCCCATTTTTTGTTGCAATATCAGTCCTATACCCTAACTGGAGTTGAAGTAGACGGTTAGTCAAAGGGCTTTAGTAACGTCCCTTGTTATTTTTTTTCTTCCAAAAAGCATGGTTATTTCCTTTGTTATCCTCATTACCAAACAATATTTCCTCTTTTAACTCACCTTATTCTTGTTACCAAACTAGGTTTACCACCTAATCCTTGTTACCAAACAAAAACTTCCTTTTAACTCACCCCTCCCCTCATTCATTAGACATACATCTCTCTCTCTCTCTCTCTCCTCTTCTTCCCAGATGAACACGACAGAAAGCGAGTTCGTGAAACAAAAATAAATAAGGGGGTGTTGATGAAATACAGTTGGTATATAAACAACTAAGGATTTTTTTCAAGCGGCCTTGGAGGTGTTGTTTAATGTGGAGTTTGTTGCGCATTCATAACAGACTCTAATTTTAAATAGTAAAACCCAAATAACCGACAGGGGTTGTTTTGTTAAAGATGTCCGACGATGACGATGAACAAGTTTCCTGATTGATTCCGTGCCTAATGATATTATTACTGTCCGGCTTTCTGCTGCAGGCGGTTTTAAATCAGATGGCTGGCTAAATTTGATTATATCTCCTTACTCATCTGAGTCGTCTGTTTTCTTCATCTTCTACAATCTTTTCCAACTTGTGAAATCTTGAATCTTTGTGTACAACATTAAAAGCATTATAATTGAATTTAGCTTAATATTTTTCTTTAAGAAAGGGAATTAAATCTGACAGAATGGAAGATGATGAAATATAGCAGGTACTTACGAGGTATTATAGCTTTAGATGTTCTCCTGGCGCAGCAATTGTAGTTGTGCCGAGCTTCTGAGGTTATATGCCGAATGAGTATAAACATCAATTGCTTGCTGATTCCTTCTGAGAAAGGGTGCATTTGAAGACTGAGAAAAGGTATGTTTGTGCTTCTGTAGCTATGTTGCCAGAATTTGGTAACTAGGGCCCTAAATGGTTGGGGGTGGTGTTGATTGCTTTTAAAAATTATATTATTTTAATTTTTTTAATGCCATTCTTCTTGAAGCTTTTGCCAAAATCCTCATTTTGAGATGGCCTTTTTTATATAAAATATATTGTTTCTAGTTTTATATTAAATAGTTACGAAACTTGGTTACTATTTAGCGACTTTTTTGGTGCTACCGAACTTGTTACTTTAGGTTAACTTTAGCTTACTAAATATTAGCCAAGTGTCGTAACCGCTACATTTAGGTTACACGGAAAATTTGAAAACTACGGGAACATCATTGTAACTTCAATGGTTGTGGTTGACTCTAGTAGAACTTGTGATATTTGGTTGTTGGTAGGCAACATTTTCTTGTTTTTAAACCTAGTGTTTCTGTTATGGTTTGATTGTTGGGTTTCCTGTCTTTTATTTTATGTTTTCTGGAAGGGTGGCAATTTGGGTCGTGTTTGGGTTAACCAAAATACTTTTGTATCAGTTCATGTCGGGTTTTGTCCTTGCCCCTTGTTTCGTGTTAGGTTGGAGTTGTGTTTTGTGTTGACCCATCACATCATTGTTGATTATATTTCGATCACATAAAAGATTAAATTTGCGATCATAATTTTCAATGTGTTTGCTACATATAAGTAGCTTATCATTAATGATTAGATGCGACTTTCAGCAATTTAACGATTTTACGTTCTACAAGGTTTTTCTATTTTACATTCTACACGGTTAAATGTAGTTTCTGGTTAATGAGTTGACGCTAACCCGTCCTAGATCTTTTCATCTCAAACTCATTTTTTTAAATCTTGTCAAGTTTTGTGCCATGCAATATATGTCTACCCTACTCGTGTTAGGCTTGGGTTTATTTTAAAGACTAGCTGGTTTTAGTCTTATGGCTTGTTTTGTACTCGAGTGGTGGGAAGGATGCTACTCCTGGTTGATGTGGTGTGAAGGGGTAAGTGGTAAGTATCACATGGTTTGGCTGTACAAGTTGGGCCGAGACTCCCTCACTTCTCTCACTCTTAGCATTAGGTGGGAACAAAATCTGGTGTGAGAGTGACCATCACGGGGCTAAGTGATGCGAGGAAAAATCTGACGTGGCGGTGTAGTGATGTGTTACAACTCCTATAACTCTTGTGTGAAGCTTAGCGTGAGGTGACATTGTGGAGCAACCAACTTTTGAATGCTTTTAAACACAAACACTATAATTTCATTTATAGCCATTCCGACATCCTAAAGAAAATCGTCTCTTGGGTTTTTGGATTTTGAATTTTGTAAGTGTGCTTAGACACTATTGAAACATTTGAAAGAGATTGAATTGCTTTCTCTTTGGCACTAGATAGACGCTCAAGGTGTCGTACTCGGACAATCGCAACCGAAAAACCTAGCTCAAGCTCCACCCAGACCCGCTTATAACAATGCTGTGCCTCCGGCCAGTTATGACCCAGTCTCTTATTGGTTTATATGTTAAGAACTTGACTAGACCAAAGAGTTCTGACAAAATGAAGAGAGTAATATACTTCCACCACGTTGTATAATATGATTGATCGTGGGAGACGAATGATATGCAATAAGTAATGTGGATAACACCAAAATAACTAAATCCCATCTTATTTAAAAGGACAAATTATACGAAAAGTAATGATTTTGCCCCTAGTTGTCATTGCATACAATGACCTTTTCTTCCTGTGAAATAATAAAACGAATTTTCTTTCTTTCTAACTCGGAAACACAAAAAATCAAAATAAATATTCTTTCTTTTCTCCCGTGAATTTTCTTTTTTTTTCTTAATGTATCTCGGGAACATTGCGTTAATCATTCACCATCACCTCATATAAATGATTTGTCGTTTCAATTGCTAAAAATAACATTTGTTAAGGAAGATTACGTTGTGGTGTTTTAAGGCTCAAAAGACAACATAACAGAAGGCAGCGGATGACCTTAATTAGAAGCAAAGTTTTGTTACAGTAATTTGAAGTATAAATTTTCACTTTTAAGTTTGAAATACCATTGTTAGAACCAAGGAAAACACATACTCTTAAGTTGTACAAAACTAAAGTTATAATTAAAATACAAAGACATTTGATAACTCTAATATAGAGAGAGATAGGGGACGGTTTAAAAGAGAACTATTTTTTTATACGAGAACTGAGGGAACTAATTATAAACATTGATAAAAAAGATTGAGGGTCCAGATTAAAGAGCCGTTAATGGATAATCTTAAAACTAATCAAACTTATTCTTAATTAATTAAGGTCGATTTGGACAATTTTTCAATACTCTCACTTTTTTTAAACTAATATATCTATCAAATGAAAAGGTGTTAAATTACGAAAAGTATACCAAATTAACGAGAAAATTATGCTTTTTTGATAATGATCTAGCTATTTTGCTGAGGTTTTTTTTTCAGTACAGGTCGACATGTGCATATATGCACGTGTGCATATCCATAGATTCTGCTAGTTTTTTTGCACAGATGTAGATATGCACATGTGCATATGTCGAGAGTTGTGTTAAAAGAACCTAGCAAGCGTGAATTTTTTTTCCAACTAAATATATTAAGAACGGTCTCAAATTAAAGAACACATTTTTCTCGATAATTTGGTATAATTTTCGTAACTTAACCCCTTTTCATGTGATGGATATATTAGTTTTAAAAAAGTGGGGGTAATGTAAAAATGTTAATACCACCATTTTCTATTTAAAATAAATAAAAAAGACAGTAAATTAAATGATTGGCCAGAAATGGTTTTCTCGGTTCTCGTTTGAACCGCTCCCTATATATATATTAGTGGGATACCCGCGCAATGCGGCGGTGGCGAATAAAAATGGGTTGTGAGGAGTTGTTTTGGTGGCTATTGATCAAGATAACAGAGAAGACAATACAAACAATAATATTTTTTACACTTTAACTTAAAAGGAGTATAAGACTATAAATCCCTCTTATTATTAGCCAAGAATGAAATATTAGTGTAGTTTATTATTAAAAAATTGAAATGTATGTTATCACGAGAACTAAAAATTACAATACATTTGCATCTAGACAATTCTTTGTATGAATATGCTAAAACGTATCCGGAAGCGTCCATGTACAAATATATCCTACAAAAAAATATAATAGTTATAATATATAGATATTGGAAAATGATGTATAATAATAAACTGTTAATATGTACCTTAGTTTTCACGCAAAACTTCTTCATACACCACATTTGATGTGTAAACACCATTATCGCCAAATGCTTTAGTAGGTTTAACCAAGATCTTTGTATTCCCACGTGATGTTCCCCTGGAAAGTGCCGGGTAAAGTTGGCCATGCGAAAATACCGGTTGTGGTAGATATACGCCGACGTGTGGAATAGTTTGACCTTGAGCTTTGTTAATTTTCATTGCAAAGCTAAGCCTAACATGAAACTGTTTTCTCTTCGGTCTAAATGGGAACATTTCGCCTTTAGATAGACAAATAGGAATTCTCGGCAAAAATACTCTTTTACCAGAATTTTGGCCAATAGTTATCTCTGCATCAATGACATTTTGTTGAGACCCTCTACGTATTAATCTAGTACTATTACATAACCCATTCGAAGGATCGATATTCCGCAACAATATTATCGGGCATCCAATTTTAAGACGTAGTGAGTGAGGAGGCAAACTACTAACTGTTAGGGAGTTTAGAAATTCCATGGGGTAGAAGTTATTCTTATCATCTTCTGCTTGGTCAAAACTGTAGTAGATTTTTTCCACTCCATCAAAATGCTCAATCAATTCATCATTAATCTCATCAAACATTGTCATTTTTAGATAATATTGCCCTAGAAATGATGAAATTAGCACAATTTCCATTTAATTCCATAGATGGAAAAATCACATCAATCAAGCATCTACCGACTTAGCTTTATCAGTGTACCGAATAGTCATGTCGTCAGGTATGCGAATAAAGGTGTTGCCAATCACTTCTTCATTCCTGTCACCGACTCGCAATAGAAAATCTGAAAACCAAGGATCAGCTATTGTTCTCATATTAATATTTAACTGCATTTTTTTAATTATAGACCATAGTGGTGACATCCGTAAACTGAGTCCACAATCTGTGCTCGAGTGCCGCTTCTCACTGTAACACCCGCAAACCTAGGTTGGTCGATTAACGGGTTAGCGGTATGTGCTTACTTGTAATTAAATTGATTATGTGTTTAATTAAATTAATTGGTTTAGATTTATTTAATTGAATATATATATATATATATATATGTGTGTGTGTGTGTGTGTGTGTGCGTGTGTATATATATATATATATATATGAAGTACAGGAAGAAATGGGAATGTAATTATGTGTTAGTATGTATGTAAGTAAGTATGTAAGTAAGTATGTATGTATGTATGTATGGTAAATTAATATGTGTAAGTTTGGATAAGATTCTCAAGACACCTCCTGCTTAGTTTATAGCAATTGTATGTGTACGTGTATATGTTAACAATTGAAAGTCATCTCCTCATATTTGCAAGTGTAAAAGGTGTAAGTGTGTGTGTGTTTTAAAGAAACCTTCAAAGACTTTGCAAACTTGAAGATTCAAAGTGTAGAATTTGTTGTTGTTAATTCAAGAAGAAGGTTAGATGTTGTTCTATATGTGATCAGATAAAGATTCATGCTAGTTTGATTATGTTTTTACTAAGTTTGATGATTGAATGATGAAGAACACCATTAATGGGTTTTTG
>JAUEJL010121311.1:0-11849 GCA_032274825.1 Drosophyllum lusitanicum | reverse complement strand
GAGCCGTGTTTTATAAATCTTTTGTAACACAAGTTGATGTTGTATTTTATAAAAAGTACTTTGTGCTTTGTGAATGACTGTTCAAATGAAATTAGTAAACGCTTCCGCAGTGATTTAAAAAAAAAATTGGCTTGAGATTTACGGTGTTACAGTGGAACATATTTGAAGCCTTCCGGCGAGCAGCACAATCAACTATTTCCCATCTCTCTCTGTTGCCCATATCGCCACTCGCCGGCCATCCTAAACTACGAATAGCCGTCGTCTTTCTCCCCTCGAGTGTTCAATAATGAAGACATTTAGGCTATCCTCCTTGCCTCCCACCACCACCCTCAACGTTGTCATTCGTCTTTCAAGATCTTCGGTCGTTTTTCGTCGCTCCTCAGTCTCTCTTCCACTAGTCGATCGGTGTTCGTGTCTTCTCATGAATTTTACTATTCACCACTGCCATCCTTCGAGATTTGTAGCAGCCGGTCATGCGTAGGTTTTGGAAATAAAGTATGATTTTGTAATATTTGTAACGTATGCCATTAACTTTAATTCTATTCATTCTTGGTTGGGTGATAATATAATAGTGCAATCTTAATTCTATTTTTTGGTAGTCTAATTGTAATTATATTAGATATTAGATAAGTTTTTTATAGGTTAATTGGTTTCATTTTCTCTTTTGAATGGATTTGTTTGTAATTTGTTTGTGGCGTAAAGGTTTCTTTTTAATGAACACATACTATCATCATTGTATGCTAGTTCACTAATGGACCATATATATAATCATTATATATCTATTATCGTTCATTATTAAACACATTCCTTACTATAAATCTATTCTAGTTTATTAGTGAAGTTAGTGTATCATTATTATAAATACATGTTCTTCTCTTATATTCATATTTTTGATTTACTAGTGAACATGAAATAGGTTTAGGCGAATAAAGACTTCATTCCTTTCTTTATCATTTCTTCATTAATAAACGTATACTAATGATCACAATCTGAATACATTTGTGATTTTTAATTGGTAAAGAATTGCATGTTCATTAATGACTTGAAGATTATTTGTTTTCTTTTTGTTTTTAAATGACTCGTTAAGATGTATGTTTGACTGTGTTCACTAGTGAACACAGTATTAACATTGAATAAATGACTCGCAAGTTTTTGTCTACGAACAGTAGTTAACATGATACAATTAACAAACTACTAGCAACTCATTTTTAATTTATTTTTAATTTAAAATTTAAGAGAAAGAAAAATAAAAGGGCAAAATATGATATAAAAATAGATTAGAAAGAGAAAATTTTGCATTACCATTATGCCCTTTTAAATAACAAAAATAAAAAAATATGATTAATGTAGACCATTAGATCAAATACAAATGAAAAATTAAGATGACTTCTTGCACTTTTAGCAAAAACAATACTTCTCGCATGAACCTTCCTTTATATATATATATATGATATGGACCAAGTAAGAGGTAAATTATGTAAGAGGGGTGAGAGGGATTGTATAGTGACATATAGCATTATTAATAGATGGGTATAATGGGTATTGTATACTTATAATTACATATTAATTAAGTAAAATTCCTAAAAACATGGCAACCTTACTCTCTCTCACTTCATAAATCTCACATATAGACCAATTCTCTCCTCACCAATCTGCTCTATAGATTTGCCGTAGTCGCTATCGCCGCAGCCTTTTGAGTCCGCTATGTTGCCGCCCCTTTGAATCCAACGTTTGCCGACACCGATGTTATTAAACATTTGAAGACCTATTGAATCAGATCCAAGATTCACCATCAACGATTCGGTAGTCTTCACCGTACGCTAAATCGCCACCACCGCACATACCACCACCGCAGCTGTGACCATAAGCATCCGATCTGAAGAAGGCCTCGATTTGGGTTTCAAAAGCATAACCATCATATCTGAAGAAGGCCTTGATTTGGGTTTCAGAAGTCTTGATTTGCATCTAAAAATGTGTTTCGTAAGTTTCTTGCTAGTTTTGTTTTCTAGTTTTATCATTTTTTGATTATTCAAGTTGTTAAAGGTCTGAATTTTAGATTTAATGTTTTTCGGTTAATGAAGTTTTTGTTTTGAAAATCATGGTTTCAAAAACTAGATATAGAAATTCATCAAGTTTTTGTTTTGAAAATCATGCTTTCAAAAACTAGATATAGAAATTCATCACTTTTTTGTGATGTAGTCATGTATATCATAGTCTAAATGTTTCATCGACTGTAAAGATGTATAGTTCATCAATTTTTGTTATGAATAGCCGTGTATCACTTATCTGCTTCTTCATCATTTTTTAGATTTATGTGAACGTGAAAATGAATTAAATCTGATACAAGAAGCAACAAAATTTGATTTTAAGAATCATTTTTCTGTTTTGTACATTAAAAAATTTGTTTCAAAAATTATGTTCATCAAATGATTGTTCTGTTGTATCTAAGTTTTTTTAATCTCAAATGTGTATATGATATCCGTTATTTTATCATTCATGCATCAAAATTTCGCCGTGTTCATCAATTCATCTTTGCCTATCCGAGTATCACTTGAAGGTCGTTGTTCATCATTTTTAGATTATGGTAAAATGAATTTAGAAGCCAACAAGATTTTTGGAGCTGTCATTTTTTTTAATTTCCTAATCTACCCTAAATGCTTATTAATTTAACATTTACTAATAATTTAATTTTGGCAATTTCTTGTTCACTTTTGATGAAATCTAATGTCTCATAATCCATCTTACACAATAATTTTCTCTTACAATAACACTACCATATATATATATATATATATAGAAAAATAATATACATTTTTTGGTTTACTTTATAATTAAATAATTAATCAAAAATTCAAACTAAAATCATTTTAACATTTTTCGAACAACTTAATTAACGTTATATATATTTATTAGCTGTTAAATATATATAGCATTTAATTATAACTTTAATTGATAATAACTATTATGTAGCATCCCAATTTTTTTTTTGAACAACGCGATAAAATCAAACATTGAACCGAACATTTAAATAGATACCGACAAAGCCCGATTACAAATCAATTGTTCGTAACATACTAAAACTGTAAAGTACTGTTCAGACAACTGTATAGAATAATAAATAAGGGCTGCGGAAACTTGCTGATGATGATGAGCTACCACCGACGTACCGGAGCCCTGCCGTGGTTGCCTCCTGTAAAACGGGTTAAACAACAACCGTAAGCACAAAGTTTAGCGAGTACTCTACTTACAAGTCAAACAGTTCGATAACTAATGCATCACTTATACCAACTACCATAGTAAGTGGTCTCCACATACCCGCCTGCTTAGACGGTCTCATCGTGCCCGTTATCGTCAAAACGGTCTAACGTACCCGACACCGAAGTGTTGGTCTCGTACCCGTTACCGAAGTAAAAGGTCTAAACATACCCGTTACCGAAGTAAACGGTCTAAAAATACCCGTTACCGAAGTAAACGGTCTAAACATACCCGTTACCGAAGTAAACGGTCTAAGCACGTCATTAACATGTTTCATAGCTGGTCACTTACTTGCACATCATAGATCGTATACGAAATCTATTTAAAGTGTAAGTGAGAATACTCACTTGTCCGTAGTCTCAGTCTCGGTTATCGGCAGTTCACCAATTTAACTAGTCCCGTGTTCTCCCGTGTTCGACGCATGAACCTACAATTTACTTTATTGGATTAATACCAAACGAACTTTCTAGTTCAAGTTGGGCCTAGCCCAAGTTACATCATTCTAAGTTAAACTCATCTAGGCCCGACTTCTTGAAGTTGGACCGCACACTGATTCACACAACCCTTAACACGTTGGACTTATAATCTTTTGAGTAAGTCGCACCTTACCCATTTACCTACAAGTTGGATAGCCCTTTGGGCTGGTGAGGCCCAAGTCACAAAAACTTATGTAAACTTTCTAAGTCAGATCATGCACCACGAGGTTAAGTCAGATCTCAAGCAAAACCCCCAAGTCGGATCTCTTGTCTACGCATGCGTGCATACAAGTCGAACTATGAAGGAAGTCGGATCCTTATACGTAGCAAGCATAGTTATGTAAGTCGGATAGTTACAAGGGGGGTCATATGTCGGACGTATGCCCAACAACAAGTCGCATCAGTTCAATACGAAAGTTGTATCCACTGAAAGTTGGACCAAGGTTGTCTTGGTCGGACCACTGCACGCGCACACACACGGACACTCATCAACACCATTTTGAATTCGAAACCCAAAAACTTACTCAAATTGCATCAAACCAATTACAAAACCTTTCTCCTATCAAGTCAAACGAAAACATTTCCATCGATTTGCTTTCTAACAACTTTACTAGGGTTAAACTTGATTTTCTCTCTCTCAGCTCTCGACACTTACAACACCATTCCCAGGCTTCAAACTTCATAAAAATCATGTCTAAATTCAAGGAAAATACACCTTTATGATCAGAATAAGTTTAGAAATATTACCTCAAGCTTATCTTCCTAATTTTTTTTGAAGAACAATGCAAAATGAAGGCTCCCTTTGTTTCCTTTTCTTGTTTTTCCTCGGCTCCCACAAGAACACAGTGTTCTCACTCACAACTCAATACCACAGTATATTTTGGTTTCTCGTTGGGAGCTAAACCTGAGCAAGCATATACACACACACACACACACACACACACACACACACATCCCTTGGTTCCAAAGGCCTAAGCCCAACTACACACTCTATGGTTCAAGCCTACTAGTAAGTCCATAAAAGAATATGCCCATTTAATATTAAGAATTGCTTGGGCCAAAATCCTAATATATGAACAATAATAATAACAAGAATAATAAATCTTTATTTAATTTGAAATTCCGGGTATTACATATTATAAATCTCACTTTCCCAATGAGTTTGCATTACTGCTTGAGGCACTCACGGGTGTGACACTTAAGCGTCATATGACATTGGATGTGACATAACTATTTAGTGACTTTGCATACAAATCCTAACATTAGAGACAATAGGTTTTAAATATACAATTTTTGAAATAAAATTGCTAGAAAATTAATTATCTAAATTTTAAAATATAATTTTCAGGGATTAATATTAATTATAATTTTAAATAATAAAAAATAATCAACAATTATCTTAATTAGATAAAAATTGGCGCAAAATAAAATAATAAAGTTTTCAAAAACCCTATTTATGCAAAGGATCGCATCCCCGATAAACCAAACACATTAAGAACCCTAATTTCAATCTAAGTGGGTTTCAAACTATTAACCACCACAAACCATAGTAACTGTAACACCCATTTTCATTTAATAATACATTTTTAGCAAGTTAGTACCAAAAGTTTTTCAGAGTTTACAAAGTGTTACAAAACATTTATTGTTATTTACATACACGTTAACTTTATCCAAAAGAGTGTTTCAAAAGTTAGTATTTTATTATAACCGAAGCTATCTGACCCATCACTGAGCTGGAGCTTTATCCTTACTGGAACCCGAATCACCTGTAAGAAATAACATCAATAAAATGTAATCTTTCGCTTAGTAAGCATAATAGCTTAACTTAAATAGTAACATATCAAGAATGTAACCCCAGGATTTCTCACTGCAAAGCTATATCACCTGCATAACAGTACACCATATTAGTGCATACCTACACCACCTGCATAGCTATACACCATAACTCCATATTAGTACATGCCACATCACTTGCGTAGCTATATACCATAACACCATATTAGTGCATAGCTACACCACCTGCATAGCCATACACTATAACACCATATATGTTCATAGCTACACCACCTATATAGCTATACACCACCACTTCACATTGTATATGCATCATAGCCATATCATATAAACAAAGATAACATACAAGTTACACAATGAATTCATATACATATTAGATAAGAGTAAAGCAGTAAACTGACATCGTAATTGATTAGTGTAATATGTAATTTATGAGTTCCGATGAGTATCTAGTCACCTTCCTACACCAGTGAATTAACTAAGCATTACAAAGAGTGCAAACTGATATAAAAATGGGCTTACACGGGCCGTGTACCCTGTACACTACACAAACACATAAAACAACATGGCCTGTGTTGATAAAACTGCTACACGGGCTGTATACCCTTCATATTACATGACCATGTAAGATTACATGGCATGTCACCACCCTAGGTTACTACACGGGCCGTGTACATCCACACGGGCCTTGTAGACCTACACGAGCAAACTTCACGGGCTCCCAAAATCTACACGGGCCGTGTAGTCGGCCGACCTATAGTCTGTTGTGCAGAATACAATTGCTATTCATGACTCAATTTCGATCCTTAATTGATTAAAACAACACAGGGGTCTTTTCCTACACCCCAAACAGTTCATATCATCCATTTAAACAACTACAAACATAAATTACACATTTTGATCTATGATTCAACCATTTGAATCATTTTGACCCATTTGAACTTGAAATCTATAAAACCATTCATACCTTGTGCTTATAAGGATTGAGATGATGCTAGATTGATGCTAGTTTGATGTTTTTTATGATCAAAGGAAAATTGGCCAGCCCTCTAATAGCATGTGGTGTTTCAATAAAACTTGCAAATATATATATATACACACATTACTATGGTCAAATGACAAGTAAACCCCTCATATTATCATCTTTTATTTTAGCAGTTTTAACCCCTCTAGTTTAATAAACACCCTTAACCTCATAAAGGAAAATTACAATTATACTACTTATTTATTTACTTTAAATAGGAAATTTGAACGTTGGGGCGTGACAACTCTTTCCCACTTGGAATGGTTTCGTCACTTAAATCTATTGTGCAAATAACTCCGGGTAATTCCGCTTCATTTCATCTTCAGGCTCCCATGTGTAGTGTGAGCCTTTTATATGCTTCCACTATACTTTCACAAGCCATATATGTTTATTATGCAAGCTCTTGACTTTCCTTTGTAATATAGCCATGGGTTGCTCCACATGACTGAGCTTTTCGTCAATAGTCACGTCTTAAAGAGGGACAAATGTTGTTTCGTTTGCTAAGCACTTAGGAAGGTGAGACATGTGGAAAGTATTATGAATCTTTGACATTTCACCTGTAAGTTCCAATCTGTAAGCTACCTTTCGCACTCTCGCAATGATCTTGAAAGGACTGATAAATCGAGGACCTAGCTTACCCCTTTTTCTAAATCCAATAACTCCCTTCCATGGTGATACTTTCAGCAATACATAATCTCCTACCTGGAACTCTAAGGGTGATCTTCTCTTATCTACATAACTCTTTTGTCGGTCACTCGGTCCTATGCAGCTTTAAGTCTTTCACGTATCTACTGTATGCACTCGGTAGTCTGTTGTACTATCTCTATGATGCTCAATTCTTTCTTACCAAATTCACCCCAGCAAATGGGAGTTCTGCACTTTCGACCATACAACATTTCGTAGGGTGGAATACTGATACTCGAGTGATAACTATTGTTATAACAGAATTCTGCTAGCTGTAGGTACGTATCCCAGATGCCACTGAAATCAATGATTCAAGCTCTCAGCATATCTTCTAGTGTCTAAATGGTTCGTTCACTCTGCCCATCCATTTGAGGGTGGAATGCTGTACTAAGATGTAGCTTCGTCCCCATATCTTCATGAAGTTTGCCCCAGAACCTGGAGGTGAATCGAGTATCCCTATCCGAAACGCCTGCCATATCTTCATGAAGTTCGTCCCCAGATCTAGCCACTATCTCCATCATATAAACGCTTTCCATCCTTTCAGAAGGATAAGCTTCCTTTATTGGGATAAAATGTAAGCCTTTGATGAGTCCATCAACTACAAACCATATGGCATCATACCCATGAGGAGTTTTAGGTAGTTTATGTTTGAAAGTATCAAATGCTTGCTGTTGAACATTTCCCCATTTGAACTCTGTGTTCGTTTTATTTAATTAAGTTAGTGGCACCGTTGTCTTGGAAAAACCCTAAATAAACTGTCTGTAGTACCCCGCTAGTCTAAGAAAACTTCTTACTTCAGTAGGGTTTTGAGGTGGTTCCCATTTCATCACAACTTCCACTTTAGTATGATCTACTTTAATTCCCTCCTGGTTTAAAAATCATCGTGAAATCGTTAAAGCCTTTCAAAAACGATCTTGTCTTCGTACTCGGTTTTAGAAAATAAGTTAACTCACCTCAGGTCAAGCTAAAGTAGTCGTTAAAAAGTCCTCGCGAAATCAACCGAGCTCATACAACACGCTACAAACGAATTCTGATCGTTAACCACTAAATCAAATTTCAAAGAATTGCAAATCTCCCTCATGATTGGAAACTTCCAATCGAAAACCAACAATTGAACACCACACTAGTTTGTGATTCTGCCAATCACAAATCATCCACGGAATTCCGTCATCACTTTGAAGAAGTTGGTCTAGCACCAAATTCGGTCATCACTATGTTCTTGATTTTAAATCCGATAAATTCCAAAACACAATTTCTCATTCGGAGATGATTCCTAACATCCATTAAGAGTATTCTATAGGTTTAATTGAAATTATTATCAAGCATTCAGTTCCTTTAGCCTCATTTCTTTCTTGGTTGCGTTCTGACGATAACCCCTAACCGAAAATGATCCAAAACATATCCCCAACTTAACCAATTGAAGAAATTCCAAATGCTATGGATTCCTAACATAATCTAGGCACATGCCACTTATTTAATTTGAGAAGTAACGAATTTTTAGTGTTAAGAACTCTATCCCAGCCCTCAGCATTTTCCGACCCAAGAACAGCCCCAAAACTCTCATAATTCTTGATGTTTTCAACAAGAAATCAGTTGTAGAAGAGTATGGATTACATACCTGTGGATTCGTAAACAATTTGGGACAATTGGTTTAGCTAAGCTTGAGTTTTCTCTCTTTCTGCTTCTCGGCAGTCACAAGGCACAAAACACACACTCCACTTCAATGAAAGAGTGAATGAATCCTCCTTTGGGGATTATGCCCTAATTAGGGTATTTATACCCTTCCTTGGGCCCCAAGCCCAAGTCAAATATGTCCATCAAGCCTTATTACACTTATTTATTAAGGTTAACAACCAATAAGCCCAAAAGTAATATCTCTAATAAAATACCCATAAAAGTAATTCCAATAAATCTCATTTATGGTAACAATAATATTATACTTAAATACAGATTTGGGAAGGGGTATTACACGTTAAGCTTATTGCTTTTGGTTTTTTTAATCATTTGAGGTTTTGACCGCGGAAAGGCTCTAGTAGAGTGAAGGCATCTCATCCTTTATTAAATATTTTCCGCTGTTAACCTTACATTTTCATAACTAAATATTTGGAAACAACATTTGTAATTAAGTACCTTGTTTAAAAGTTTTGGGATATTGTATATGACGTGTAGTTCCCTGTGTGGAGCCTTGTCTCGAAATTTGTTTGGAATGACTTGATTGTTTACTACTCTAAAAAAAATTTAGGGCGTTACAACCTCCACCTAACAACTTTTACCACCACTTCATCACTGTCTACCACCGCCTCCCCGATGTCTACCACAACCACCACCCACATATCAAGCACAAAAATCAAAAAACATAACCAATAATCAATCTAAACCAAGGATCAAGAATCAAACCAAGAATGAAACCCAGATATAGAGACATCTATGTCAAGAATCAAAAGCTGATATGAAACAGGAATCAAAATCAGATATGGACCAATAATCAAAATCAGATATTGTAATGCCGTGGCTTCAAATATTCACAACTTAATTTTTTTTAGAAACAACACAGTGGAAACATTTATTAACTTCATTAAATGATAAACAATTAAAACCGTTAAGCCAACATCATTTATAAGAAACCACTAAGCTACCATGTAGTCAAACCATAATAAGAAAGTTAAACAATTGGTTTAATAAGTCAACCACAAGTTGGTAATAATAAACAAGAACATCATAAACACTTCTCTATCCCACAGTGGCCACGCTCACCAAACCACAAACTACACCACCTGCACGAGTACAAGAAACAATTCAAAGAACAAATGTTAGCTTTCGACTCGTGAGACAGAAGTAGTCACAACAAAATCATACTTCAAATATTTATAGCACAGGTTTAGGTTTTAATATGATTAATCCCAACCCATAACTTGACCCACCCGTATACATCATTTATATCCCCGCATGGTCAAGTATCATCATATAACATCGTTATAGACATCATTAAACATCGTAAGCATCTTATAGCATCATTGTCATCGTATAAAATCGTTAACATCTTGTGCATCTTTTCATCACTATTCATCGTTAGTCAACATCATATCATCGTTCTTAGTTAGGGTCTATCGTCATCCATCGCTACCCCGGGTTACTACATGCGTGCCCAGCAACTACTAGAGTCCTAAGGTTCGTCCGCACTAGTACCGCATACATGCCCGAGAATTACTAAGTCCCAAGGTCCGTCCAAACTGGCATTGGTTCGCTAGGCGTGCCCGACTAGTATGGTACCGAACGTGGCGCAACCCCTACTCGTACCTAAACTCCGAGGGTCCCTCCACTTTTGCTACTACGATACAAAGGGGGATTTGATACTTACAGGTAATCGATGAACAACAAGAATCATTAGAAAATCTTCACAATTGATCAATTCCTTCTCGTTTTCTCTCTCACCAACTCTCAAAGACACACATCAACGCATACACTAGTGATTCAAAATAACATTAATAGTCTTTGTAACTCCCATTAGTTTTAAGTAGCTTTATTAATCAACTTAACTTGATTAAACCTTATGTCCTAAATGTTTCTCCTTTTGCAAAGCCACCTAGCGATTCAAACCAACATTAATAGCCTTTGTAACTCCCATTAGTATTAAGTAGCTTTATTAATCAACTTAACTTGATTAGACCTTATGTCCTAAACGTTTCTCCTTTTGCAAAGCCACCACAAAACTTCTAATATAAAGTATAAATACAACAAAAATAACGATCACCTCCTTTATGAGTAAATACTCGACTTGCATGAATACCTCATATATACTAAAAATTAATACATTGCTTACAAATTAAATACTTGAATTTCGGGTCATTACAATTCTACCTCTCTTAAAAAGATTCCGACCCGGAATCTACTAAGCTAAGTGAAAAGCTAGGGATATCTAGCCTCCATGTCCACTTCGGTTTCCCATGTCATATCTCCCTCATGCTTGTTCTTCCATTGCACCTTCACTAGCTTGATCCGTTTCTTTGTTAGCCGCTTAACCTTATGATCCATCATTGCCATAGGTTCCTCGATCAATATTTTACTCTTGTTAACCCGCAGGACCTCTAGTGGCAATATAGTTGGTTATTCAGCCAAACACTTCCGCAGATAACACACATGAAATACATCATGAATCCATTCCAATTCCTATGGCAGTTCCAACTTGTTAGTCTGATCTCCGATCCTTTTGAGAACCATAAACGGACCAATAAACCGTGGGCCTAGCTTAGCTCGCTTACCGAATCGTATAATCCCCTCCCAAGGCGATACTTTCAGAATCACTTTCTCAGCAACCTCGAATGTCTTTGGATGATTTTTTTGTCAGAATTTCTTTTGTCTCTCCTTTGCAACTTTATTAGTCGTAATTTGCATAATATCCGAGCCTACAAACTGTTTCTCCACTTGTCCCATAACGCATATCGTAAGGCGCAATATCAATACTCGAGTGATAAGTATTTCTGTATGCGAATTCCACCAACGGAAAATGAGTATCCCAATTCCCACCATATTCAATCACACACGCCCTCAACATATCTTCAAGCTTATGTATTGTCTTTCTGCTTTGCCCATCCATCTGCGGGTGATAGGCTATGCTC
>JAUEJL010121300.1:0-11849 GCA_032274825.1 Drosophyllum lusitanicum | reverse complement strand
TATGAATACTCGGTACGGTATTCGGTACCGTCTTTAAACCAAATTTGGTATTCGGTAAAACCGGTACCGGTACCGGTTCCGGTACCATGCTCACCCCTACTCCATTGTATTACCGTAAACAAACTAATATCGATTTTGGAGGAGGAAAAATGTCAATTACTACATTCATTGCAACATATGAAGATGTCAGTTTTCTCAAAGAAATTGATGGTAAATCTGATGTGTATCATATCAAAGTAAAGATTATTTTGAAGTGAAAAACATATATATTATACCAACAAATTAAATATGGAAGTCAGTCTTCACATGAATTTGAAAGATGTCCTATTTTGCTTTTACATAGGTAAAAATATGCACACTTTTTAAACCTTATATGATCTTAATCAAATTTGATTTAGGTCTTGATTCACAATGACTACTATTACAACTCTTTGGTAAATCTTTAGAGACTGTGCATCGCTTTAAAGGTTGTTCCTTTTTAGAGCGATTTTAATTCTTTAAGACAATATTATTAGTTTTGTCCAACATTTCAGAACAAGTATTTTCTATTGTTCTTTAATTATTTGTCTACCTAATCAACAACACCAAATCTCCTTTTCTTCAATGATTTTAGTATATAAAAATATCGTTTTTAATGCTTGTGTTATGTTTAAGTAGTCTAACGTCTTTGATTTAATTAGAAAAATAACGAAATAAATAACATCAATCCCTTACAATTAAGTTTGTAATTTTGTTGTAATGTAAGTCTTGAGTACTTGGACAAATTTTTACGTATTTGAAAACTCTTTTCTACTTTATCAATTTATGTTTCAGGTTTACTTGTGTTTTCATTTGCCTTTTTCCAGATTAATTAATAAATTTTATAGATGCATGTTTGTTGTTATGGCAAGACAACAAAATTGAAAGTTAAATAATGTTGACTTCTCCACATGCAACAATGTTGTATTCCTTCAAGGAGAGGTTTCAAACCTAAACATCAGATATAGTTCCTTCCCATGTTAGCTTAGCTCTTTAACACCAATTTTTACAGCTTTTACTATTTTTATTAGACATCATGTGAAGTTGTGAACAATCCTACATTAAACCATTGTGCTCTTTGTTCACTACACTTGGTGTTTAGGTAGCTGACTACAACTCGCTTTACTTGAGGATTTCGATTTTCAGAGTGGGTTTGAATTTATCAAAACGTTAGCAAGTAATTGAATTGTTAAATTTCTATAACAAAACAATTGGTATATATAGTATTAATTATTAAGTCTATCAATCTTAATTGTTTTGTTGTTATGTAAGTATTTAACACAATTTTTAAATACTTGAAAAGTGTTTTTTGTTTAATATATTTCGTTATTTTTTCCGTCTTTTGTTTATTGTATAAAACTAAATAATACATATTTGATAAGTCTTTTTTATTTAAAAATTTAATGTTTAACATTACTCTTACATCACTGGTACGTGCACTAAATTATAAAGTAGAAAAGATGTAGATGGTTGAAAATTGCATGCACGTAAAGATGCTAAAATATTTTATTAAATTTATTTTGTGTTTTTTTATTCAATTATTAAAGTACTGGACCCTTCAAACTAAAAAGTACTTCTAACTTCAACAACCTCGTCAATTCACTCGGTGTTTTACGCGGCTCCAACACTGAAACACGTCTGAGATGGACCCAACCCAACCTAACGGGCCTTTTTTATTATGTATTAAAAGAGGTCTGCCTGCGTTCCTTCGCGCTCATTTCCTTTCAGCTGATAACATGGTTACATGCCTCCACCCCCACCCTTTTTCTCCTTAATCTGCTATCTATCCATTTTCTTTACATATTTCTATTAATTTCCGGTCTTCTCTCTTCGTACAATAATCATACGAAGTTTCCTGGATTTTTCCTCGCTAAAAGTTATTTAATTTAGCGTCATCACCTTTTTATAAGTTTCGTGGCCTGCTTCATTTGATTATTTCTCAGTGATTTCTTCTACTTTGTCTGCCTTCGATTTCCCATAGTGTATTTATACATCTTGTCTAATAGTGTTCGAGGAAGAAACAAGAAGCAATAAAAAATAGAAACAACTGGCACTGATAAAGTTTGTGTATTGATTTTGGTTGAGCGAAGTGGTTTTTTTTTGGGGGGAATTCTATTTCTTCGTATCATTACTTGTCTTGATCTTGTGAATAGAGATTACTAGAAAGATTTAGTAGGACGTGTTTTAGAGGGAAACAAAAAATGGAGAATTATTTGAATGAGAACTTTGGGGGAGTGAAGCCGAAGCATACGTCGGATGAGGTATTGCAGAAATGGAGGGATATGTGTGTTCTTGTAAAGAACCCTAAAAGACGCTTTCGTTTCACCGCAAATATCGAGAAGCGCAGCGAGGCTGCTGCTATGCGCCGTACAAATCAGGTCATCTATCTTTTTTTTTCACACAACTGCTTCCTCTCTTTTGTGCATTTCCACAAACACTTGGTGATCCTCCTTAAAAAGCATAAATCCAATGAACAATTGATTGTTTATGTGTTTGATGATGCTTAGAAAAACTTGGTTTTAGGTTTTGTAGGTCATTCCATTTGACAAATGGGTATAGTTTAGGAGAATTGGTCCTACGCGTAAAAATGGGAACAAGCACTAGACCATTGACTTGACAATTAGTATTGTTGACTGGCCTTTGACTTTTCTTATTCTGGTCAACGATCAACCTACATTCATTGCGATTCTAACGAATTCTTTTATTTAAGACTCAAAAATGAAAAATGCTAGTAATTATGATAGTTTGTGCGATTCTGTTAACAAAGCATGATTGTTCTTGCTATGCATTGTACTCTTGAAATTATGGGTATTTTTTCTAGATTATAGGAATTGCGATTCTTTCACCTTTGATTCGGCAGATAAATAAAAAGATGTGTTCAATTTACTGATAATAAGGAGTTCTCATTTTAGGCCACTTTTTCCCTCTTTCTTTGCAGAGCTTTTATATATTCTTTGTTCTGTAATAATTCATACTTGCTACTATTAGTGATTTAATCTTGGTAGCTACAGGTTAGTGTTATTACTAATCCTAGCTTTCATGATTACAGAAGTTGAGGGTTGCAATCTTGGTGTCGAAGGTAGCATTTCATCTTATGAATGGTGAGTTCTTGATATTTACATTTCTTGTTTCCCTGCATCATATTATGTCATTCTTATGATCATCGTGATGCATGCAGGCATAGAAACCAGCAGCGAGACGGTACCTGAGGAATTCAAGGATGCAGGTTTTGGTATCAGTGCTGATGAAGCAAGCTCAATTGTCGAAGGCCATAAATCCGATAAGCTAAAACATCATGGTGGTGTAGATGGTCTTGCAAAAAAGCTTAAAACATCGATCACTAATGGGCTTGCTGTGGATGACAAAGAGGTGACCTGCAGACAGGAACTGTTTGGAACCAATGAGTTTACGGAGCATGCACAACGAGGCTTTTGGGTGTTTGTATGGGAAGCCCTACAAGATATGACTCTTATGGTCCTTGCTGCATGTGCCTTTGTCTCTTTGATTGTCGGCATAGCAACAGAGGGATGGCCAAACGGTGCTCATGACGGCCTTGGAATCGTGGCGAGTATCTTGTTGGTAGTGTTTGTAACAGCAACAAGTGATTATCGTCAATCTCTACAATTCAGGGATTTAGATAAAGAGAAAAAGAAAATTTCAATTCAAGTTACCAGGAATGGTTACAGACAAAAGCTATCAATATACGAGTTACTTCCTGGTGACATCGTACATCTTGCTATTGGTGATCAAGTCCCTGCTGATGGACTTTTTCTTTCGGGTTTTGCACTCTCTATCGACGAATCTAGTTTGACCGGAGAGTCTGAACCAGTAAAAGTCAACGCAGAAAATCCTTACTTGTTGTCTGGAACTAAGGTTCAAGATGGTTCATGTAAGATGTTAGTTGTAACAGTTGGGATGAGAACCCAATGGGGAAAACTGATGGCAACTCTTACAGAAGGCGGGAACGATGAAACCCCATTGCAGGTCAAGTTGAATGGCGTAGCCACTATCATTGGAAAGATAGGACTTATATTTGCTGTTGTAACGTTTGCGGTTTTGGTTCAAAAATTGTTTGCTAGTAAGATTTTAGAAAGAACTCAATGGAGTTGGGCTGGTGATGATGCATTAAAGTTGTTGGAATATTTTGCAATTGCTGTTACCATTGTTGTTGTTGCAGTTCCCGAGGGGTTACCATTGGCGGTCACATTGAGCCTTGCCTTTGCCATGAAAAAGATGATGAATGACAAGGCACTTGTTCGTAATCTTGCCGCCTGTGAGACCATGGGGTCCGCAACAACTATTTGCAGTGATAAAACCGGGACCCTCACTACCAACCACATGACTGTTGTCAAATCATTCATTTGTATGGGCGCCACTGACATCCCCGATAGTGCTTCAAAGATTCTTCTGCAATCGATTTTCACTAATACAGGGGGAGAAGTTGTGGTCAACAAAGAAGGAAAACATGAGATTCTCGGTTCACCAACAGACACAGCCATATTGGAGTTTGGGTTGTCACTTGGTGGCAATTTCCAATCTGAAAGGCAGGCGACCAAAGTTCTCAGAGTCGAGCCGTTTAACTCTTCAAAGAAGCAAATGGGGGTGGTGTTGGAGCTCCCGGGTGGTGGTGCAAGAGCACATTGTAAAGGTGCTTCAGAAATAGTTTTGGCTGCTTGTGACAAAGTGATTAATGAAAATGGTAAAGTTGTTGCTCTAGATGAAGAATCTCTTAAGCGTTTAACAGCCACAATTGACTCATTTGCTGGTGAAGCTCTTCGGACTCTATGCCTTGCGTATATAGACCTGGAAACTGGTGTTTCAGCTGAAACTCCAATTCCGTCTTCGGGGTATACATGTATAGGGATTGTGGGTATTAAAGATCCTGTACGCCCAGGTGTCAAGGAATCAGTGGCTCTTTGTCGATCAGCTGGTATTACCGTTCGTATGGTTACAGGAGACAACATAAATACCGCAAAAGCCATAGCAAGGGAATGTGGAATACTTACAGATGATGGGATTGCAATTGAGGGTCCAGATTTCCGTGAGAAGAGTTTGGAGGAATTGCTCGTACTGATTCCCAAGATTCAGGTTTATATATTTTTTTATTTATGACATATGGCTAACTACTTGATAATGGGTTTAATTTTAAATAAATGACGTTTCTTCCAAAAAATTCATGTAGGTTATGGCTCGATCTTCACCTCTGGATAAGCATACACTGGTGAAGCACTTGCGCACCACATTTGGTGAAGTTGTGGCTGTTACGGGAGATGGCACGAATGATGCACCTGCACTTCATGAAGCAGACATAGGCCTTGCAATGGGCATTGCTGGAACTGAGGTCGGCAAAAAGTAGACCTTAATCATTTTTCCAATCATAGTTTTCCCATATCGAAAATTGATCAATTCTGATGTTGAATATTCTTAAATTTCAGGTTGCCAAAGAGAGTGCAGATGTTATTATTCTGGATGACAATTTCTCCACAATTGTCACTGTTGCCAAATGGGGTCGATCAGTTTATGTTAACATCCAAAAATTTGTACAGTTTCAGCTCACTGTCAACATTGTTGCTCTTATCGTGAACTTCACTTCAGCTTGTTTGACAGGTATATCTCTTCTGCTGCCAATCTCAAGTAATTACTTAGGAGCACAAATATTTTACTTTATTCTTATATATTTATTACTTGTTCAGGGAGTGCTCCCCTCACGGCAGTTCAACTTCTGTGGGTCAACATGATTATGGATACATTGGGAGCACTGGCATTAGCAACCGAGCCTCCAAATGATGAATTAATGAAAAGAGCTCCAGTTGGAAGGAAGGGGAATTTTATAAGCAATGTCATGTGGAGGAATATCTTTGGGCAAGCTGTGTACCAGTTTGCAATGATATGGCTTCTTCAATCGAATGGGAAATCGTTTTTTGGCCTTCATGGAGATGATTCTGATCTCATCCTCAACACACTCATCTTCAATTCCTTTGTTTTCTGTCAGGTAACTTCATTTTTGTAAAATTAGTTTTTTCAAAAGCATTGTAATCTGCTTTTCTTTTATTGTTAATTCGGAGATATTTGTGTGATGAATTCTGCAGCTGTTTAATGAGGTTAACTCTCGGGAAATGGAGAAAGAAGATGTGTTAGATGGCATATGGAAGAATAAGGTTTTTGTTAGCGTTATTGCTGCAACCATCATTTTCCAAGTCATTATAGTCGAGTACTTGGGTACCTTTGCAAATACATCCCCACTAACAAAAACACAATGGTTGTTTAGTGTTTTAACTGGATTTCTAAGCATGCCAATTGCTGTGTTACTGAAGAAGATCCCTGTTTGAGGTAACATGAAGCAAAGCCTGCTACTTGAAGATATCATCATCATTAGCTTCTTAGGAACAAATTATTATGCTCGCCATCCAATCTGCTTATCATCAGACTACTGAGATTGGCAATTTCATTACATGTTTATTTTTTTTAAGTGAGATCTCAGATTTTACTTTTTGGGGTTCTTTTGAACTCTAGTAAATATGCATTTGTCTATATTAGGTAGCTAAGTAATGTAAGAATGATATTGCACTAGGCGTGTAGTTCTGGTACTACTGGAATGTAATATTTTGTAAAGTGTAAACTTCTTACATCCAATCAACATGTACTTTGAGATTGGAGTAACCCACTGGATCCTTTAAGAATTGCTATTTCTAGATGCCTTGTATTTGTTTATTTGTTCAAGGTTATTGTTACAATCTAATGTTAATTTTGATTCTCAAAGATTATGTTGTTTTCATTAATTACCCAAGAAAAACAAATGTACAACCAGTGCTTGCAAACTTAACATTGTCATCCAAGTAAAGTTCCAAGTTCCAACTAAAAAGACCGGGTACAAAATTTACCATGTCCAAAACCGACTAAATTGGTTCTTTGGATGCTTCTTTGTCAATGTAACATCTCCAAACAGGTTCAACCAACACTCTTGCTCTTTCCAGCTGCTCTTTTTCATGTTCATTTCTAAGCTCGTAAGCCGCCATCCCCATCTGAGTGTAGATGTGGTTGACAAATTCCAACATACATTTCAGGTCTACCCACTCCTCATTTTCAAGCTTTACGAGCTTCTTGCACACAAAATGTAACACTCCATATAACAATTCAAAGTCTTTCTTGTTTAAGCAAACCATTGAACCAGCCAATAAAAATGCCCCAACCGCATCCAGCACAATCTGGCTAGCTCTCAGGAGTTCAATCATCGATTCAACAACTTTTCTGAAAGTAGAGAATTTCGATGCCAAAACAATTTCGTCGTTGTTGTCACTGGATGCTGCTTCCCGTTGGTCAAATATCTCGATCCTTGCCAAGATTAAGAGCCACGAAGGAAAACCAAACTTCGTTTCAGCAAATGCACTTGAAGATGATGACGATGATGATGGTTTATGTAATTGCAAAGAACCCAGTGCAAGGATCAAATCAGGCAGCCATAGTTTTGCTGCAGAAAGAACAAGTGATCCATATCTAGACCCCAAGTGTTCTTCAACTGAAATAATGAGATTAAACAGGTCATTAGCAAGGTTATGCAATTCAGTTGATGGTGGGGTAGATTCCGAGGAACTTGTGAGGACTAGATTTAGTAACTTGGCTGCATAAGTGAAAGAGCTTTTCAGACACAAAAATGTTTCTTTTAAGTCTTCCTCATTAAACTCAAGTCGACCATGTGAATGCTGCCTCAAGTTAAGGATTACAAATTCCACATATTGTCTTGTAAAACTCAAACATCTTTCTTGGCACTCACTAGTACAATCTATTGTACTTGAATCAATTATAAACTTGAGAATTGATGTTGACAGCTTCACCATGTTTGATATCCGCTTTTGTTCTTTGTGCTTCTTTTCAGCAGGAGTAGAACGTTGTGAAACCTTGCATGAATTCCTACAAGCGCTTGTTTTATACACCTTTTCTGTACATTGAATTAGATGCTCCATTGTCTGCTCCAAGATCTTCAAACCATGATTATTGCCAGCTTTTAGAGTCAAATTCTTAACAGACATATAAATACTGAGCGTTGTATATGCCAACACATGAGTTGTGTTTATGTAATCAAACTGCATGCACTCCATAATACTGAATTCAGAGATGACCTTCAAAGCATGAAATGCAAATTCAAGGCTTCTTGATCCTAACACCAATTTCCGGGCATCACTATGCGTGAGCAAATCCTTTAATTGCCACGCTACACCTTCAGAAACCATGTAGTCCTCATAAAAGCTACCTTTAGCATTATCAGAACATTTATTACCGCTTGTACGCTTATATTTGCCTGAAACTTTAGTGCCATGCTTAACTTTTCTCTTCTTTCCTGATGCAGAATCAAGTCTTGTTCTTTCAGTGTCATATTTACCAACACATCCATTGGCAGTCCTTTGCAAAAGTTTTGTCAATTCTTCAAGCATATAATCAGTCCAACCACAGGACAACATCATCTTATGGACCAACCTCACTTGTGCTTGTTTTTCCCTATTATCAGGTAACCCGATACATCTTGTGATCAGTGCCATGCATTCTTGGCGAAGAACAACAGCAGCATCAGGAAGAACACTGGAAACAATGTTGCAGACAGATGCCTGAGCACGACCTGAATTTGCAGCGGTAAACAAGGATATAAGCTTTTTACTAGTCAACTCGTCCTTAAGGGCAGCTTTATATTTGGCTTCAGTAGCTAGATTGCTGCAAATGTTGGCAGCAGCCATAAGTATGCCATCAATCTGATCTGAACTCATATTAGCAGGTGAGAGAACCATATTGATGAGGAGTTTGAAGAGTATAATGAGGGACTGCGGAGATGCCCCTTCAGATAAAGCATATTCACAAAACCTTGCACCAGCAAGCGGTGACCTCTTTATAAGTGTCACGCATCGATTACAAGCTTCTTCTTGAGTTACAGTTGTTGGGAAATACGAAGGTAGGAGAAGCTTGGTGATTTTTTGGCCAACAAGTGGTTTATCATTCGCAAGTGTTGATAACAGGACATCAAAATGCACTACCTATAGAACTTAAAAAAAATTAATTAAAAAATAGAAATCCCATCATCGGATGTAGAGTTATCCGAGTATGGACATCGATCATCATTAATCTAAAGTTTAAGACTTAAAGTTAACATGGTTAGTACCTTATGAAACTGAAAATTATGGATACCCTTTAAGAGAAGAAGGAGATCTACAGTAGAACTGCGTATTGAAGGGGCTGGATCCAGAATTAAATGGCCCAACCTTGGTAGAACGACTTTGAGAATCTCATGGGATTGAGGATTACCAAGCAAATAAATGAGACCATTTACTGTTGAAAGTCTGACATCGCTGCATGTATCATGGGCCATATCATCTAATATCTTGGTGATTAGTTTCGTTATGATTGAAGATGAAATTATCTCCCAAAACATATAAAGAATGCGACAAGATCCTTCGACAGCCACAGCTCTTATATCAGGACAATCATCCATGATTAACTTCTCTACCAAGAAGAACTGTTTATCAAGCAATGCATCTTTAGCTTCCCTTGTTGCATCAGGATCTTCAAGAGGGAACACGTCAATCAGTAAGTGCAAAGCATTTTGACGAACATGTGAGTTTGCAACCTGCAAGAAACATTAGCAAACATCATACATATATCAGATTGACTCTGTTCTAGCAAACCTAAAGATTGTAGCTTTTAAATACCATGGAAAAAGGGTATGATGTTGCTTCCATCCTTTCACTTCTGCCTAAAGCAAGTGGTCAAATTGCATTTCTTAGATTCAAACATGGAATATTGCTCAACTGCAATTACTGTTTTTTCTATTTCTTGGACAGTGTATTACGTTCACCATTTGCAAGACATTATTCAAGTCTTGGATTAGGCAAGTAATTCAGAGACAGTGTTTTTTCTTAAACAGGCACAGCCAACTCTGATTTGAAATATCCCTGACTAGGTTAAATGATTGACAGTCTAGTGTTTCAGTAGTTCAATGTCATGAGCAAGTGCTATCAGTGGATTATACAGTCGTTCAAATAATGGCAAGTGCTCTCAAGTCAACAAGTTTCCTGACATTATTATCATGTCTAACATTTCTGTGCCAAAAGACAAACTATAATAAATCCCAATCACAGACTCTTGTAGAAAGAGGACGCAAGAATGAAGGTGAAAGAAAAAGACAAGCACCTGTAATGATCTGAATAGAATTGGCTCTGCAAGATTAAAAATGAGCTTCTCCACACCATCAGTGGTTCGCTGGCTGATAAAACCTCCCAAAATCCTTCTGATAGAAGCAGCAAAAGACCCGCTACTAGCATGAATTGAACCATCGACCAATTGCTGCAAAAACTCGTTCTCAATCTCCTCTCTTGACTCCCCTTCTGCAGCCTTCCAAGCCCGAAAAACAATGTCAGCGTATGCCTCCAACATTGACTTCCGCCCAAAAGGAATCTGGGACCTAATCATCGCCAAAGATTCCTTCACAAGTTGTCTAGATAACCCAAATAAGAAGGCTAAAAAGCGACGCCCCTCGTCCATTTTCAGAAACAGTGGAGATATCAGGCACCTAATGAGCAATAGTTTCAAGTCCTCTATACTCTCATCTTCAAAATCAAACAAAGTGAATGCTTCACGAAGAGCATAAACCCTATGAACATCCACTTTCTTTTTCAGAGTCAGTGATTTTGACAATAAGAACGGTAACGACTGCGAGATTAGATTATCCCTACCTGGCAACTCTTTCTTCCACCACTCCTCGCACAAACTCGCAATATCGGACAGTAAGTTGGGTTCCAATTCGAAAACAGCCATATTATCATGCAATTCCTCAACTGAAGGTAATAAAGCAGACGCAGAAAACACATTTTCCGGGTGCGTAACACACATGTGAATCACGTAAGCACAAATCTGAAGCTTTTCGCTAACTTCAATCTTCGCTTTCTCAAGTTTTGTTTGTAGATCAACTGGAACGTCGCTGTTGTCGTCATTTTTGTCCGACCGTCGTGAGGATCTACGAACACGCTTCGTAGGCGGCGTAAAAGGTGAATGCGTACCACAGGAAGAGACACCGGTGGTGGTGGTGGATCCCGATAGATCTTTAAACCGAGTGATGGATTCAGAAATGAGATGTTGAAGAGAAAATGGAAGTGAAGAAACGACATCAGATGATGACTTAAGAGAGTGAATTAGGGTTTTAAGAGATGGTTTTACAGAACGAAACCCTAATTTGGCGGCCGACGAGAGAAATTCGTCGGCTGATGACTTGAGTGAAGAGCGCAGTCTCTTCTCCATCGCTGATTTCTGAAAATCCGATTTCACTCGATCCGCTCTTTTTTATTCTAGACTGAAAGTAATAGGGGTACAAGTCGTTTACCTAAAGTTTGGTGAAGGACGAATGACAAATGAACATGTGGTGGGTGTGAACTTTAAATAGTTCCTGTCTGTGTTATTTTCCCCTGTCACTTTGATAATACGAAAATTTGAAATGCTTGTAATGGCGCTCAATTTAAAACTACTGTTATACATGTGCGGTGCTCGGATACATAAATAAAACTTTTATATTTAATACTTTTTATACATACTTTTTTAAGAAAATATAAAATTATATTACACGTCTAAAATTTTTTAATATAATATTAATGTTTGTTTCTTGTGATGGAACTTTATCACAACACTGTAAAGACATAACCATAATATTATTGCTGATGTTATAATATCAAGTGCTTAAAATACATTTTTATTAGTCAATTATATATTTAAAATCTTTGAAATTATAAACTAAATTTGTTAAAAATTAAATAATGATGCTAAGTATACACAAATTAGATCACATAAAAATAAGATCT
>JAUEJL010121289.1:0-11849 GCA_032274825.1 Drosophyllum lusitanicum | reverse complement strand
TTTACTCATCTTTTAAATCTAAAAAATAGGTACGACAAATTTACACAAGTACATGATATGTATTAACAAAACTAGCACATGTGTACACGCATGTATATATTAGCAAAACTGACCCGGCCAACGACCGGGTATAACACTAGTTAAAGATTTGATGATAAAGTCAACTAACTAACCATACTCATATAAACATTATTCATTTATTTCAGAGTTCGACTGTTTAAAAGATTGGTAGAAAAATAAGTAGCATGGGGCACGTGGAATCCCGTGTGAATCAGAATGAATAGTCATCGACTTCGGGGAAAAGCTAGAAGAATGAAGTAAAGGCTCCGGTGTATAGAGAAGAAGCTTGATGCAAATAAACGAATTTTTGTGTTTGTTTGTACATTTTTGTTTATTTATTTAAATGATAAACGAACGTAAAAAAACGTACACACACTATAATGCAAATCCAACATTACTAAACACAAATAAATACTACATATATAAACACACACATATATAAACGAATATAAACAAACGAATAACCAAATGTTCACGAACATACATGACGTACAAAAGCTCTGTTCGTGGTCGTTCGTTTAATTAAAAGAACGGAAAATATTGTTCATATTCGTTCTTTTATTAAACAAACAGACATAATCAAACTTCCTGCCAAACGATTTCACAAGCGGTTCATAAACGTTTGGTTCGTTTACAGCCCTAAATACTAGTAGTCTAGTACAATATATATAGGTGCTATACGTACAATATCTGAAGGACTAGTAAAATATGAACTTGGTATCATGCTAATACCAAATTGGTGCTATACAATATAGTTTTTGATTCGATACCGATCGAATTTTCATTGACATAATACAGTGTGATTTCATACCTAGTTGATATGTGTATAATGTTAGTTTTCTAAAATTAACAATGTTTAACATATTGTTTAAAGATATGGTTTATTAAGATGAAGAAGATGATGAGCTGCTAATTCAATGGAAAGCTGTCTTTCTTTTGGATTCATGCCATGATGTCACATGCCACTTTGTTGTTAAAAGACTTGTTGAAAGTAAGGAATTGAAAGCCAACATAAAGGGCAAAATTTTAAACAAAAGTGAATAAAAGAGACAAATTAGGGCAATAAAAGGAATCATGTGATTGTGAATGAAAAGTTACTCACAAAATCATAATTCAAAAATATAATATATTTAAAATGGAGACATGTTTGAATGTTTGTTAATAAAGAAAACTTGTTAATCATCATTGAGATTATCATACTTTTACATATTATTATTTACTAATTACCAATATGATCAATAATAATCTGAGTTAAATATTTACTTAACTAATGAGTAATTTTGGATATTATAGCAGATAATAGGAACATGTCATTACATAAAGTGTTAAATTTGTTGTACTAATTAAGTAGACAATATTTTTATATAGTTAATTAAAGAAAATATATAACCATTAATTAAATTACAAATTTCAACCATTTCTTAGTTGGATCCTTAGACTAACAAAAGTTTATTTTTTTTATCGAAAGGCTGATGGTCATGAATGCATATTACTTCTTGAAATCGAGGTAATTTGTTCGGTAAAACATATATTCTAAAAGAAATGCAAGCAAGAGTTAAAGCTACTTTGTATCACGAGTTTTAAACCCTGAGTTGATCTTCCTTAGACGGTATGAAGATAACATATCTTGCAACCAAACTGTCAAAGGAACATCCACCAAGCCAAGCCGGAATGAAAGAGAGGAGCCAAACCAAATAGCCTTAGTTCAAGGACATCAAAAAAACATATGTTCGACTGTGTTCGGTTCCTCCAAACATAAAGGACACAGAGGGGAGGAGCAAATATCCCCAAGTTTGTTACTGTATAGATGGAAGGCTGTTAATCTCAAAAATGACATATAATAAAAAAATTGTGATTTGTAATTTACTCTCAAAACAATAAAACTCTCTCCCATCCCACCACTGACTCACATATGTGACCTATATGTATGTACCAACACTGATAGTACAAACGACATATATACCCGTTCAAGATCTCTCCTCACTTCACCGACAACACAAAACCTTTCTCCAATCTTTGCTAGCTTCACTGCCTCAAACAGCGGTTTCTTTAGATAACGAGAGGGTGGGATCTGTTCAAAGATAATAGGGCTAGTGTGGATGATGATCGATGATTGTTGTTGGTAGTGGTGTTCATCAAGCATTTGAGTGTTCAATAACCCTTAAACATCCTAAACAATATTTAATTTTACATAAAGTTGTGACGCTAGAAAATGGTTAACGAAAGTGATTAATATATAAAAAAGATTATTAAAGTTAAAGATGTAAGGTGTAAATTACAAAAAATGAAACTACATGTAGGGTAAACTTGTTATTTTTTTTTAAATTAAAAAACTTCTTTCAATGCCTAGGGATTATATTTGTAATAATTTTTCAAATATGGATAATAAATATACGTTTGACACCTAAAGTACAAAATTTAAAATTTAGTACGAATACAAAATTTATAAAAATTATTTTTCCTGTTAAACCATAAGAAGGTAGAACAAAATTAAGCATCAAATTGACAAATTGGTTGGCCGATTAACCTGACCAAATATGTCTCTAAAAGTCAACTAACATCATTTTATATTTAGTCAAAAACATCAACCACTTTCCATTTCCACCTTTGTTATTAGGAAAATGATTTTCTAATTCTTATTAAATCTCTCCAATAATAAATAATAAATTAATAATCATATAAAATAGTGTGAGGAAGAAACTTTTTCTGTAATTATATTTATAGAGATGACTTATGTAACATCAAAAGAATCGACAAATTAAGTTCCTTTAAAAAAATATACAAATTTCCTCTTTAAATATGTTAAAATATGAGTAATAAATGAATCTTAACTTGATCTTGAGATCTTTACATTTTACAAAGTTTTAAAGATGAGGGGTTGCTTTTTTAGGAGAAAAAAAAAACTCAATGCCTCTTTATCTTTGATTAGGTAAGAGGTTTTAAGATATAATTGTGTTTGTTTGTTTTTTCTATATTTAGATATATAAGAATATCTCAAAACCAAAAACAACTCCTACTAAAACACACTTTTGTACATAGCATCAGTTTTTCAAATAATTAACTGTCCTTTACTTCCATATATCAAATAAGAGTGATTCTATTTTTTTTGAATAGCTTCGCCTCAGCGGTAGTGACACAGGATCGAAACATGGTTGATCTTATCAGGGCCCGGTTTCGAACCACTCCAACTACACCCCCCTAATTAATTCGGAAGGGCTGCTTTCACCAACGAGGGAGTGACCCTCAGCTACTCCTAGGAAGAAACCCTCCAAAGAGACTCGAACCCAAGACCTCTCCTTTACTGGGAAAACTCCCTTACCGCCAGAGCAAGCCCTTTGGTTCTCATATACCTTGACATGAGGGTATTTTAATCATTTTAGCACATTATAGTTATCTCCAAACAATTGAGGATGAATCCATTGGAAACCATCTAAACTAGATGAACATATTAGTAGGCAAACCTATAAGTTACTGGCTAGGATCAATATATTTATAGCATGGTCTCTAACCTAGCTAGGTCCGTACATTCATGGTATAGTGACAAACCCTGCCCTGAGTAATGGTAACCCTTGCCTTCCACCACATTACCACTTCAGCTTTACACTCCCACCACTCAGTTTATTACTCAGCTCCGGAGTGATTATTTCCTATCCCACTAAATTCTGAGACCCGCGTTATTTATTAATTTCATATTTAATAATAATAATAAAATACATAAGTTATAGATGTAAATAAATAATAATAAATAAACAGGAAATTCAAAATATTACAATTAAACAAAAATAATATTTTCATAAATTTAAAAGGTACAATTAAAAAAGGAAAATTTTCGCCCTTATATTTCAAATGAGCTGCCATACTAATTTTCGCACACACTAATTTAAAAGGTACCAAAGGACTTGTAGCCTAGCGGTATTAAAGTGTTGGAAGATGTTCCCCATGGCCTATGATCATGGGTTCAAGTCCCGCTGTGGACAAAAGATGTAGATTTAGGAGTATATTAGTGTGTGCGTGTATTCTGTTGTTAAAAAAAATGAGTTGCCATACAAAAACATTTATATACTCTTTATTTGAAATAAACAAAAAAATAAATAAATAGGAAATGCGCATGGACCCACTGTTTGACTACCACCTAGCGTGAAGATCACCCCAAAAATTGAAGACCATGGCGCGTAGGAGTGGCTGGCAAGCTGCCGACCACTGCGTGAAGGCGTCCACCCCCTACCGACCACATACGCCATACCATATACTCTAACTAGTTTGAAGTGTGTTTTTTGTATTCTAAGATCGGAGATTGATGTTTAAAGATCCCAAATTATACTAATTAAACATGTCCTAATTGAATATGCATTCTAACATGCTTTCAAACCTTAATCTCAAAAACAATTCCTATTCAAGTTTTATGCCAAAGTCTCACCAATTAAAAACAGCAATTACCCAGCATATATAATGTTTAAGCTTTGCTATCAACATCCATCCTCTCACACACACACACACACACATATAATACACACAGTAAACATTCCTCAACTATATAAATGCAAATAACCAAGAATTACAAATGAGCTTTGCTCAAATATTGGTCAAGATGAGCTTTACTAGCTAGTTTTTGTAAACACCATGAACTTCTTGTCATCACCAACGATTACTTTTACACTCGATTCTCAAGTTTAATAAGAGGAGGAAAGGAAAGAGAATGGAATGAAATCCTTTCCTTCCAAATCATCCTAAATAAGCCTAAACTCCCCCTCCAAACCCCTCAATTTCCTTTCCTTTCCTTCCTTAAATAAAACGCTAGAACATCTTCTTTAGTGGTTTCCTTCCGAATCCTTTCCTTTTCCTAATTTCCTTCCTTTAAAAAACTCGAGAACAGGGCATTAAGACTCCAATTTAATTGTAAAATAAGTGACAAAGTTAAGGATTTGAATATAGATCTTCCTAAATCTTAAAGAAATTACGTGTTGGAACTTTGCACACATTTGAACAAACTTGAAAGGCTTTATAAGCCTTTAGTCCCAAAGCTTGTCAAAGTGGGTCAAGTGTTGACTAGTGGGTTGATTATTGGATGTGGGTTGTTATGAATACCAAACTATGATGTGGTTTTCATTTTAATTTATTAATGTTAGTTTATGCTTATCTGGCAGATATGGAAGTCATCCAGACAGCAGTTTGTAATGGTCAATTTCCAAAATGATAAATACTCATCATTTGACAGATATCTGATTCAAGAAAACAGAAATATCCTTACCAAAAATTCGTGTTCTTCATTCTCGCCACGATATTCATGATGGGAGCATAGCTAATTCGTCTGATTCAAGATCGTCTCTTAGATAGATAGTTATATCATCGGAACAGACCCATTGTCGGGAAATTTCTGTTTGTCTGCAGGCTCTATCTACAGATTGTATATAATTTGCTACCCAATTATGTAATTCACTTATTACTTTATCTTATGCAATATGTATGTTATGACTTATTGCTTCTGTCCCATGTTTCTGTTGTTTGTTTCTTGACTTATACATTTATTTAACAATATAAGACAGAAAATTTAAAAATCTGAGAGTGGATCCACAATGCATCATTAAAACACACTTGGAAAAACCAGAAAAGTAAATGGCAACAGAAGATGTAGTTTTACTTGGCAACTCTTCATGTATCTAATGTTCTTACAGATGATGCTCCTCCATATCCTTGTGAAGGACAATATCCCCCTACTGCAACTGAAATGGCAGATTACGAAAGAAGGCTAGTGTGTATCGTCGGAAGAGTAATGAATATAATTGCAGAAATTATATTTTGAATGCCTTGGATGATTCCTTGTATGACATATATTCCACCTGCAAAGGAAATATGGGAATCTTTGGAAACAAAGTACATGGATTGTCGTCACAAGGATGGTGGGAATTCTGGAGGAAATCTTTGGTGGAAATTCTAGAGGAAATCAAGAAGGGATTGCTGGAGGAAATGCTAATGGATATGGTCAGCAAATGGCCAAATGTTGCAGAATCACCATCTCAATTTGCTGGAGTGATTATCCAGTCCAACATGATCAGCAACAATGTTGATTGGTGGGTCGATACTAGTACAACCAAACACGTTTGCAAATACGGAACCATGTTCTCCACATACCAGAAAGTTGCATAAACTAAAAACTGTACATTGGAAATGCGTCTGCTGCACGTGTTGAAGGGAAAGGAAAAGTGGTGCTGAAGCCTTACATCAGAAAAGGAACTTGTGCCTAATGAAGTTCTTCATGTTCATGTGGTTACTCTGGTCCTGTTTTAGTAAGAAAGGTTTCAAGATGGTGTTTGAATCAGAAAAGTTTGTACTTGCCAAGGGTGGGGTTTATGTAGGAAAGGGTTACCTCACTAAGGGGGCTCTTCAAAATCAGCACCATTCTTATCTACCATGACATTGAATCGCCAAACAATGTAACTGGTGTAAATAACAATTTAAATAATGAAATAACAAGCATTAGCTCATCCTCACCGTATTTGCATGAGTCTTCTCTTTTATGGCATTCTCAATTGGGACATATCAATTACTGTTCTATTCAAAGAATGGTAAATTTGGCATGTTACCAAAATGTTCCTTGGATAAAAGGATAAAGTGTGAGGTTTGCATAAAATCGAAGTATTCTAGACATCCTCATAAATCATAAGAGAAATCAAATGAAGTCCTTAGGTTAATCCACACAGATTTATGTGACTTCAAAGCAACTCCGTCAGGTGGAGGAAAGAATTATTACATAACTTTCATAGATGATTGCAGTAAGTACTGCTACGTTTACTTGTTAAATACTAAATGGTATTATTCATCAAACAACTATTCCATACACTCCCCAGCAGAATGGGGTGGCTGAACGGACGAATAGAACATTGAAAATATAAAGAACTCAATGTTAATCACTTCTAGAGCACCATACAATCTGAGGGGTGAAGCATGTCTCATAGCAAATGCAATAATTAACAGAATTCCTCATAAAAAGAGTGATAAATCTCCCTATGACCTATGGAATGGGAAATTACCCTTTTACAAAAGGATGAAAATGTGGGGGTACCTTGCTAAGATACAAGTACCTCTCCCTAAGAGGAGTATCTTGGTTAGCAGTTAACCAAGGAACGACTGACATTATTTTTGAAATATCTAAACTAGTAATGTTTTAAAAGCTTTAGTTTAGGAGTTAACCAAGGAACGACTGCATCATTCTCCCATGAAATTTTTTAACCTTGTGGTTTGGTTAAGGTTATGAGATTAAGTGTTTGTGTGATACACGGGTTGGTTCAGAATGATAAATATAAATTTTAATAAAAATATATGAAAATGTGACGACGAAAATGTGGTATCATAATACGAAGAGACGTAATTGTATTTCTTATACAAGTCATCGATTATTGCTATAATGAAGGACAATATGGTCAAGTGACTGATGTCTATAATTTAAAATGATAATAAAATATTTTAAAATAATAAAAAAAATAATTTGGTTAAATATGATATTTTGAAATGTTATAAAGAGTAAGTATTATATTTGTAAATTAGGATGATCAAATACAATATTCTAAGGTTTACAAATTATTCTCTCTAATAATTTTGATTCAAATAAAAGTCAAAATTGAATCCAATTTTGACCAAAAAAGTCAAATTTGGATTTCAATTTTTACCAAATGAATTATTTAGATTTGATAATTATAATTTTATTATCTAAATAAATGATTAAGATTGTATTATTCATATTAGTCTTTTATTTATATTAGAAGATAGAATTTAGTCTTTATTATACATTTAGTCTTTAGGTCATATTTTTTTAGGGAAAAATGATATGCGTAGCTAGAATTGCCTATGATAAGTGTTTTCACACTCACAAACACTTAAATAAGTAAATGATAAAAGAGTTAATTGTCAAATCCATTATTTAACTTTGTCATTTTTTTCGATTTGGCCCTTTACCTTCAAAAGTGACCGAGATAGTCCTTTAAGATCCATTTTGTTACGAGAATGGTCCTTTCTAACGTTAGCCGTTAGTCATCTCCGTTAAGTCAGGATAAAATGACAATTTTACCCTTATTATATTTAATAAGTTTTAATTAATTAATTATATACATATATAATAAAAAATTAAACCCTTTGTCTCTTCATCTCTCTCTATACATCCATCCTTCACCTCTCTGAAACCACCACCTCCACCGGCCACCATATCTAAAACCATCACCACCACTTCTCTCACACTCTGCTCTATTTCCGATCTAGTTGCCGCCACCGCCAACCACCATCAGACACACACACATAACAAACAGACCTGTATAACACACACACGCACACCAACAGATCTATCAAAAGGAAAAGAAGAAGAATCACAAATTTCAGAGCTAAAGGAAAAGAAGAAGAATCATGTGGGTGTTTCAGATCTAAAAGAAGAATCACGTCTCTATTCCCTTTTTTACTCAATTCAAGCAACTCGCATTTAGGGTTTTTAGAGCCGCCGTCCTTTTTTACTCTATTCAAACAGATCTAGGGTTTTTACATGATTTGCGAATAGGGTTTTCACACGATTTGGTGTTTTTGTTGTAGAAAGTCGTCGATGGTGGGGTTTTCGGTGGTGGGTTTTACATGGTGGGGTTTTTGTTGCAGAAAGTCGTCTAGGGTTTTTACTCGCATTTGCGGTGGCGGAGTGCGAGAGAGATAGCCGACAATGACGGTGGGTTACGGCTGCGACAGCTGCTCAAAGGGTGGTGGGGGCGGTGGTTATCAAGAGGGTGTGGGGAGGGTGACAGATGAGTGAGAGAATGAGAGAGGGGAGAGTGTGTGTGTGTGTGTGTATAGAGATGAGAGAATATATATTTTTATATATTTAAAAATAAGAGTTAATTGAAAATTAACTCTAAAAATAATTAAATATTATTTTAATTAAAAAAATAGAAAAAATGGTAAAAGGACCAAAGTACACCTGATTTAACAGAGTTGACTAATGGTCAACTAACAAAATGACCATTCTCGCAACAAAATGGATCTTAAAGGACTATCCGGGTCACTTTTGAAGTTAAATGACCAAATCGGAAGAAATAACAAAGTTAAATGACGAATTTGACAATTAACTCATGATGAAATGACTAATATGCCTCCCATTTAAACTGTTTACCTTCATTTTGTTTACCCTCATTTAAAGTGTGCGAGTGTAGAAGCATCTAAAAACATCTAAGTTAGATGCTGCTAAAAACATATACCCTATCAAATTTTTTTATAGGTTGAGTTTCTTCCAACCTGTTTTTTTTTGTAATATTGTATATGATCTTTGTTATTAATCAAAAGTATCCATTCACAATACAAGAATTACACAAACTAGAAGACATGTTACTACTCGATCATGCTACAAAAATTATCCAGAGGATGCGAGTCATAAGTCATGTAAACACAAGATATGGGCTGCAATCTCTACATGTTGTAAAAATGTGGATTGATATAACTTTTGGTACCTCAAGTCATACTACAAAATCATTGAATTAGTAGCCTTTATTCCCGCGAATCCTTGCTCTCATGTCAACCTGCCACACAAAAATCTCTGTTGGCATTTTATTGGGAAAAGAAAAAAGATCATAACATACAGGCGTCACACATACATCACACACCAAAAAAAACTTGTACAAACTCATTAGCAAAGTTGTTAAAACTAAGCGCAGGTGTCACAGAAATACAGGCCTTTGGGCATTTCTGGCAACGAGGCAAAGAACACACACAAGGAAACAAGGCAAACCGTATCTCCCATGGGGACTTCACAATCCAAATATTCTTACCGTTCTTTTTTTAATGTTAGTTAAATGTAGAAAAGCAACTTTTAAACATTTCTTCTATTCAATATCAATCCTACTTACAGTCAAAATCGACAAACACTACTTGGTTAGTTGATTTTTAGTCAAACTCAACATATCTGTGAAAGAAGAAAATTATCAGTAGAAGGTAATGTTACATCAGATGTTACGTACACCAGTGTTGGTCAAAATTGACACACATTGTTAAGTCTGTTATCTATATTTGTTTAGTGTGGTAATATTACAGTAATTATGTTATGTATATTAGTTGATTCTGCTTCTGGTTTGACGTACAATGCTTGATTAGTTGACTCTTTTTATGCCATATTGTTATGCAAATTTAAACAATTGAACACAGATGATTGTGCTTATGGTTTGATATTTGTATTGTTACTACATATATATTTTTACAGCTTTTTTCAATATGATTTGCCTTGCGTTTGAAGCCCATGAGGACGCCTTTGCACCTCAGTGCGCCTTGAGCCATTCACAACTTTTGGTTCCTAGGAATTGGTGGTACCACAAGGAACAGACATGGTGGACATGACCTTAATCTTTAAATCCAAAGAAGGTGGTAGAGATGGCAATTTTGACCCTTTTATCTAAAGATGGTACAAATTTCAAGTTTATCATCGCCAACAGGTTAATTTTACATAACTTAGCTAAAAATGAAGCAGATCAAAAGAGTTGCAAATCCCCTAAAGTCTATTCAAATGTCTAAAGCCTCCTCAATTGTTTTCTTCAATATATATATATAGGGGAGGGTTCAAACGAGAACTATTTTTCGTACGAGAACCAATCTTGGCCATTCAAGTGGTAAGTGGAATTCATGGATGAAGAGCGTGGGGGGATTGAGTGTGGCAATCTGCATGTAATGAATTAATGGGTGGACAATCTAATTGAAGGAGGAGGAATTAGACGGCTAAGATTGGTTCTCACAGTTCTCATACGAAAAACAGTTCTCTTTTGAAATTTTCCATATATATATATATAAGGATCTTAATTTTATTATATTATGAGTTAATTTGTAAACTTGGTTAATAGTCGGCCGAGTGTGCAATGAAATATTCTTTTAGTTCAAGTTATTTTGTTTCTCTTTAAATAGGGCGGTGCAGGGGTATATTTAAGGTAGTGCAGGAGGTATGATTATACAGGACCTACGTGATAAAGGAGTCCAAATTTTTATATACATATTATATATAGATATAATGTTATAATTTTTCAAAGTCCACTTATTAAAATAGAAATACTATGAATCCCATATTTAAGATAATTATTCTATAAGCTTATTAAATACATATCAGTATTTGAATTTGATGACAAAGATCATAAATCATAGTGTAGTCGTGTTAAAGTTGCACTTAAGTATAATGGATTAGAGTTTGATGCAAATGAACTTTGTATGGAATTGAAGTTATTTGACATATTTTTACACGGTGAAACTATCAAACTTAACGATGTGTTAAAATATCCATCACAAGTCGATTGTTTGCCCAATGCAGTTATTACATGTAGAGTCTTGTTGGCTACTACATTAACGTTGACATTTGCATAAACAAGTTAATCAAAACTTAAGCTGTTAAATTGTTTCTTATGATCCAGAATGTCACAAGAAAAACTTAATGGATTGACACTGATAGCTATTGAAAACGATATCTTTAAGAGTATTGCTTATGAAGAGTTGATTCATAATTTTGTTTTCAATAACGCTAGGAGAAGTTCATGATTTATGTAACTATGTAAGACACTTATTTTTTTACCATTCTTTTCTTTTAATTATTGATATAACAAATATCTTAATATTAGTAAATTTTGCTTATATATATATAGGGGAAGGTTCATTTGAGAACCGTTTTTATTGCGAGAACCGCGAGAATCAATCTTAGCCGTTTATTTTGGATAATGTAATTCATGGATGAAGAGCGTGGGGGGATTGAGTGTGGCAGGGTGCATGTAAGGAATTCATGGGTGGGCAATCCAATT
>JAUEJL010121278.1:0-11850 GCA_032274825.1 Drosophyllum lusitanicum | reverse complement strand
GCGTGCCAGCACAATAGGCCACGCCCAAGTCACGCCTGGCTTGGGCTCGTGCCTGTCCACTGGGCACAGGGCACGGGCGTGCCTCCCAGAGGCACGGGCGTACCTACCCACAGGCCACGCCCAAGTCACGCCCGACTTGGGCTTGTGCCTGCCCGTAGGGCGCGGCCGTACCTCATAGAGGCACGGGCGTGCCTTGGCCCACCAGAACCAATTTCTGGTTTTCTCTCTCATTAGATCATCCGTGATGCCGGAATCGATACTTGGCGTGTGACCCAATAGTCCCTTGCTTCATCAGCCATGATACGAACTCGTGTGTGTGTGAGTGGGCATAATCCAACAAGTTTCTCTTGTCACCTTTGCTGATCCAGAGCTGATTGGTTGTGAAAGGAGGGTCGTTTCATTCTTAATTGAGATAACGTAGAATCCCAACTATATCAAGTATCATTGTAATTGAAGCAAACACCACAATGATATGAGTTTTCTATAATATGTATGAACGTGATAGAGGAGACCAATATGATAAAAACAAAATTATGAATGTTTAGTTTGTTAGGGCTTGTAAACGTGTATATATATACCCATAAGGTATTTACTAAACATACCCTGTACTACGACTAATGTTAATAGCAATACTAAACTTAACTAAAATATAAATTGACACAACTTTATGTTCTAACATTGGCCCTTTTGTGTCAATTTTCCAATTAAGCTTAATAAAGGAAAATTGATTTCTTCAATGGTGCATTTGTTTTAGAGCATAAACAAAGAATTATTGTTGAAGGAATTTTCAGTTTTAGCATCCATGTTATTTTTTGTCAAACAAAAATATGCCCTCCTTGAATGTAGCCCTTGATCTTCATGCACATTAACTTGAAACTTTTTTAGTACCTTGCTCCCCCTTAATATTTTGACCAAATATTTTCTTATGGTAGATAGATGGTGAAAAGTAATGTGGATTTATCATTTCTGCAAATTTTCTCTTTACAGTCTTAAGAGATGTTTGACAGAGTGAACAACAAATGGATATTTTAATTTAGGTAACATGGGAAGACATGCATTTGTGTTAGCATTCGAAATTTTTTTTAGTAACACACACAGATGGATGAGTAGAGTTATGAGCAAACTTGTTCATATCACAATGAGCAACATGATGAAGAATAATACGAGGAGCATAAGCATAATTGTTTTGAGGAAGACATTGCTTTTTCATTCCTTAAAATTTTTCTTTACATTCATTCCAAAGCTTTTTGCAAAGCTTAACCCTCTTTATAAATTTCTTTGTGTAGGATTTGAATTTAGAATAATCAACCTCGAAGGAGGTAGTTCTCTGACACACAACACTCTTTGATGATTCATCTGCATGGACTATTACATAAACCACCTTAATTTCTTTCATTTACACTTTTGGACTTTCTTAGAATTTGAAGTGGCTGTGACAATTTTTTAAGCACAAACTGATTCCTTTCGGTCTTAAAATTCATGCATTCTGAACTTTACTTGCTTTGAAGATCCAACAATTATTGCTCAAGATTTCTTATCTTGGAATCTTCTTCAATCTCAGAATCATGATACTTCTTGTCTAATATCTGGAGATTTTTAGTCAAGTCATAAATTTTCAAAACAAGTTTGTGTAATGCCCCAATTTTTTTTCTATAGTAATCATATTAAATTCAGTAAAATCTGTTTAAACTAAGAATAGCCTAAATATATTCTTTATAGCCATCGTCAATTGCTTGCCCAACACGTGGGACTTACGGGGCCAATTAATAAATTCTTTAATTGTAATAGTTTATAAAAATCAGAGTTTGTAAACAACGTCACGGAAGTATAGCTGTCACACTAGAGCCTTCTGTTAGATCTAAATTTGTAGGTTTGAGTTTGTGTTTTTTATGTAACTTGGTTAGACTTAACCGACTAGGGAACACCAATCTCGGTCTAATTAAAGACCTAATTCAGTTGTATGGGTTCCCTATATAAGTTAAGCTAGCCGGTTTGTGGTTAGCATCACGCATAGACCTTACAATATAGAAAAGAGTGTGTTTACGCCAACATGTGTGTGTGAGGAGAGCTCTCATCTTAATCTTGTCAAATATCTAATTTTCTTCTTATTTGAGTTTAGATATGGACATTCAATTGGTATGAGAGCCAATCCTTTATTGAATTGGTTTTATATATGTCTGTTTGATCCTGTTTTTTGATAAAATCTCAAGTTTGTGTGTGGAAAACCGTGAAGATAAGTTCATCGAAAATCATATTTTGATATTGAAATCTTCATGTTTGTCTTTGAAATGGATTGATATGATCGAAATACATTTTCGCATCATTTGCATTTGATTTCGCTCAAATTGGTTAACATTTGGATAATCGGATCTGAATTTTTTCAAAGTTTTTTTGTTCCTCTGGATTTCATCAATTTTGGTTAGATAATGGCTAAGGAGTTGTTTATTTAGCTTGGAGAGTCTATTGGGATCAATTTTACCTAAATTAAACACTTTTCTTTGGATCTCAAATTAATGTTCTTCGACTGTAAGAACAACCTAGAATAGAAACCGTTTCATCAAAAATTTTGACACTTGTGTTCCTAACAACAACCCACCCATTCTTCATTAAAGAAGATTAAAAACTCCAGATGAGTACACTGCTACAGAAAAGGAAAGAGCTAAAGCTGACAAGTTGGCTAGGTATTAAATACGTCAAGGATTGTCCGGAGAAATCTATGCTTAAGTGGACAGTTTGTTTACTACAAAGAAAATATGGGATGAGGTTAAAAAGCAAATGCAAGGAACTTAACAGGGTACCTTGATTATGGAAACCATGCTCATTAATACTTTTGATCACTTTAAAGAAAAAGAGGGTGAATTGCTAATTGACACATATGGGTGTTTCTGTAGGCTTCTGGATGAATTATGGAATTATCAAATCATTAAGTCTGAACTCAAAAAGAATGTGAGGTTCCTGAGCAGTCTAGGAGCAGAATGGAGGACAGATGTTAAACTTTACATACCAATAAACAAAAATCTAAAGTCCTTGTCCTATCACGAAATCTATGAAGAGCTGAATCAATACTAGGAGGATGTATGGTTGAATACCACTCCTAGGGTTGCAGCTAATCCTTTATCCCTAGTAACCATTGAAAGGAGGTCTATAGAATGTTCTACGTCCTCTAAGGGAAAGCAAGTTGTAGCAACCGATTCTAAAATCTCGGGTGATGAAGTTGAAGAGACTGAGGCAGATCAAGTTATAAGGCCATGTCGTTCATCACCAATGCCTTCAAAAATCACTTTGGAAAAACAAACAACAAATCGAGAGACACATCTGGATCAAGAAAACTTGACAACTTCAGGGTTGACACGAAAAGATTTGAGAGAGCTGAAAAGAAGAAGGAGGAAGAAAGAAAATGTTACAATTGTGGTAGATGAAGGCACTACATACGTGATTGTAGAAAACCCAAAGTGAAAGATGCCTCCTACTATAAACAAAGGACCAGATTGATGAAGAAAAGGGAGTCTAGAACGACTAAGATGGTTGAAGAAGACCAGTTCCTCTCAGATACCGATGAGAGTGAAGAAAAAGAAGAGACACAAACTCAGTTTTGCCTCATGGCTGAGTCGACTTTGATGGTGATGGAGATTATGAAGGAAAGGAAGGTGGGTTTGAGGAACTTGCTGAGTCGAAGATTGAAGAGAATGATCAAGGTGAAATTACCAATGCTGAGGACAAAGTGAGTCTGCAATACGCTAAACACTCATTGATCACAATTACAAGCAAGATTTAAAAATCAAAACCCTGAAAATAGAAAGTAAACTTCAATCACACATCACAGAAGAAAAGTCAATAGATATCGAAAAGTACATAAAGGAACTAAATCGAATAAGAGATCTATTGACTAAAAAAGAAGAAGAATTAACCAAACTCACAAATACAACTGTCAAAACCATTCATAATTTAAATGCTGAAAAGGTGAGTGTTGAAGAGGATTACAAGCATTTGACAAAGGAAATGGCTCAATTATACTCTAAAATCAAAAATCACGAAGATCAATTGGTGAAAAAGGGATAAACAGCTCAAACCATCGTTTTGAATAAACCTAAAGGCATAAAGTTTTATAATCCATATTCTTTTAGGGGTCTAGGTCTTAAAAATCCCCATATTCTAGAAAAAGTGACTACAAAACAACTATACCATTTCGACAAAATGAGTCTTGGACTTACTGCTCGTATGGTGTTTGTTGGAGAAGTTGAAGAACTCCGCAATAAAGAAGAGAAAAGGAGTCAAACCACCAAAATGCAAAATACTTTTGATTATGAAAGCTTTAATGAAACATACAACTCCTAGGAGGAATCAAAACCACTTTTGTCAGATGATTACCTCCGGAGTTACACGGACGAAAAACGGTAGCATCAACATCTGATTTTGAAACCAACGCATACTCCCGAACATATATTCCTCACATGGAAATATAAAAACGTTTCAAAAGATTGAGAGATGGTATTTTCTAAATACGATCATGAGTGACTTGAGTGAGTTGTTTTTACAAGATAAGATCGATAATCTTGAACTAGAAAGTCAATTTATACAACATTCCACTGCTACTCACAAATGCAAACAAATAGATTCCTTCTTTGACTCTTTTTCAAACATACACAGTAATGATTGCTTTCCGTTCACTAAAAACAAAGAACAAGATATAGATGAACTACTACAGAAAGCACAATCAAGGATCATAGAATTGCACTCATGAATAACAAAGTTCAAGATTACGAATCAAAGTTTGAAAATAAAAAATCGTAAGAGTTGAAAACAACAGTGATAATTGGAACAACATGATAAATGAGATGAAATCAGATCTCAAGAGAAAAGAGAAAGGAAAAGAAGTAATCCAAATCACTTCCCATCTCACATCTCCAAAGCGACATTACTCTTTTGACGATCTTTTTATATTCTCTACTGCTAACATGAGTGTTCCTTCCCATGCAGCAGTGAAGGAGGTGAAGAAGCTGAGGAAAGCGTGGAGAAAGAAGGATGAACAAAGAAGAAAAGACTACGGAGAAGGAACTTGCAGAGGACAGAAAGAGAGATTTCATAATAAAAACAGTTCCAATTTATGTTTTTCAAATTCATACAACTAGCTGTAATTCAATGTTTGTGAATACAAAGCATTCGTCAATTGAGTTCTATTGTATGGGAGATGGATGTTAAGAAGGTCTTTGTGAGTATTGGTGCGAATACGATACAGACCGAAAGAAATGTGGAATTAAGCCAATACCAAACTCTAAAACAACAAATCCAAATATGAAATTAGTAACTCGAATAACCAGCAAAGGTTATAAAATCCATTTTTGGCGTAAAAAGGAGCCAACCACCACTCCCCACAAACACTTCATTGAGAACAATGGGAATTCACATTTGAATTACCAACAGTTCAACAAAAGGAATTATCAGTTGGTTGATACTCACAAAACAAAAAATGACTCTTCAAAAGGTCAACCAAATGGAATTCAAAAAGAAATTCCTAAATCAAAGGAAAAATCAGAGATACCAACCTGAACAACCAAATAAATTTGGGGATAAAAGGAATACATAAGACAAGAAAGTTATGGCTGCAAACAAGCCATGTGTATTTGAATTCTAGGTTGAAAAATGTAATAAACGATGATATTTTATCAAATGCCTTACCTCAAAATCACAACAATAAATCATTTCCAATATCAAAAGTTATGAAACAACAAAGGCTACAGATGCCTAAATTCAAGTCAGCTCCAACTGTGAAGAAACAACAAACAGTAATCTAAAAATTGTTAAAATTTGGAAACAAAAACCTCCACAAAAGCACGTTAATGATGTTATTTCTGATATTCATAATAAATGTGCTGACAATCAAGGACCCATAAAGAAATGGGGACCTAAAGTTTCTTTTCTTTCCATGTGTAGACAAGGAATTTTTGTAACAGGGGTCTTCTCACAAACTATGTCTTTAAGTACTCCGGAAATGTACGTTTTAGGAATGACAATCTTGCACCAATAATGGGGTACGGGGATATCGAAAAGAAAAATATCATAATAAAAAAAGTTTCTTATGTGGAAGGAGTTGGCCACAATCTCTTCATCATTGTGCAATTTTGTGACAGGGATTAGAAGTCAACTTCAAGTCCAAGTCGTGTTCAGTCCGTACCAAAATAGGTAATGAGTTACTAACTAGATCAAGAAAATCCAACTTGTACTCAATCAATTTGAATACCCTAGCCTCCACTCCACCAATTTGTCTTTTGTCAAAGGCTTCATCGGATCTCACCTGGATGTGGCACAAGAAACTATCTCATCTCAATTTCAAGAGTATCAATCAGATAGTTAAAGGAGATCTTGTGTGTGGCATTCCCAAATTGAAGTTTGAAAAGGACCATCTATGTGAACATTGTGAGAAAGGAAAGATGAAGAGGGCATCACACAAAGTAAAACAGGTGTCTGGTACAACCAAACCTATTCAGATTCTTTACATGGATCTCTGTGGACCAATGAGAGTTCAAATCAACAATGGGATAGTATATACTGTTAATAGTGGATGACTACTCCAAATATACTTGGGTCAAGTTTCTGAGTTCAAAAGATGAAGCACCGGCTGTCATTATTAATTACCTCAAGAAAATACAGAATCAAAAGAGTCATTCAATTGGTTCCAATACTGACAATGGGACTGAATTCAATACTTGTAACAACCGTAAACCCGGGCTAGTCGTTAACGGCTTGGCGGTGAGTGGTTTGTGTGTTTAAATAGTTATTAAGGGAATATTCTAATTAAAAGTAATTATTTCATGAGTTATTATTAATTAATTGAAATTAAATATGTTTATGTGTGAATAAAGAAAAGTGTATGTATGTATGTATGTAAATATGAAGAAAATTGCATGGTTTAATTAAAACCACCTCATGCTTAGATTAAGAAGCAAGGTGGTGTACATGTGCAGTGATATATTGAATCACCTCCTCATTCTTAAGCTCCTTGAAAGTGTAAGTGTGTGTATGTGTATTACTTTGTGAAGAAGAAAGCTCAAGAACTTGCTAACTTGAAATCTTAAAGTGAAGATTTAGTGATTGTTAATTCAAACTAAGGTTGGTATGTGTTTGATATTGATTATAATCATGATTTATGATTAGTTTTGTTATATATGTTGGTGGGTTTTCATGATTAGAAATGAAGAACACCATTTATGAAGTTATGAAGCTTTTGATGAAAAACTTGCTAAGTGGGTTTTGTTGGTTTTGATGTTTTAATTGGTTTAGATGTGTTCTTGATGATTGATATCATGTTATATGAAGATCGTATATGTTTTTATTGTGTTAACTCGGCTGTAAGATGAACAAGAAGATGATGAAAACTGAAAAATAAGATCGCGGCCGCGACTGGCTTAGGATCGCGGCGCGACCCCAACTTGGTCCGACTTTGGGCCATTCGACTTTTGTTAGTTCTGCGACTATGGGTAATCCGAGCTTGGGTCAGAACTTTGGTGGTCCGACTTTGTATTGGTCCGACATACGAGTTCGTCCGACATTTGGGTGGTCCGACTTTTGTTTGATGCGACTTTCCTTCACTCCGACTTAGGCGTCGCGACATGATGGCCTTACTCGTTGCGGCGCGACCAGTGAAATTTATGCAGGAGCTTTGTTTGCTATGTGTTTCTGTTGGTTATGTTATGTTATTTCATATATGAATCTGACGAGTTGTTTATGGACAACAAAGATATAAATATATGTGGATGTATATATTTATGAATCAAAGACTGATTTCGGCATTGTTGTGTTTTCAGGAAACACAAAGTCTCAGTAATATTATATATCTGAGTGTCGCGATCGAGAAACAAAGGTGAGTGGATATAGACTCATGGATGGTAAAGGTTATGATTGATATTATTGATGTGAATCATGCGATAGTGATTGATAGACTGTTTAGTTTGATGATTGTTGATTGTATATCAGATTGTATGATTATTTGGCTGATACGTTCTCGTGGTATGATAACGAGTATGGTGATAGAAGTCAGCTATGCGTGTAGTTCGGCTGGGCTCGTTTTCTATTGGTGGTGCAGTTGTTGACCTTCTTATACATGTGTTGTACGGAAGGAAATTCAACTGTGTCAATTAGCAAAGGGCTATCGGTAAACTTTTGCCTTGGCCCGCATTGGTTGTAGGTTCTGCGCTGAACCGCTGGTCTTCTGGATTATGTGATTACATGCTTTTGTATTGGTTGTTGCTATTTGCTGTTGTTGTTTAGCTTCTTCTCACTTAGGTTTGTGCTAATTCCCCACAGTTGAACTATTTTTTGCAGGTTCGGTGTTTGCAGCTGTTTAGCTGAGTTTTGTTAAAGGAAAGATTGACTAGCAATCTGATATATGTTTTAAACTATGACGAGCCATGAATATGTAATCTATAGTAACCCATACAAGATACTGTATTTTGTAATCAGTGTTTCAGTTGTGGGTGTTATGTAAATTATTATGTGATTTTGCTTCGGCAGAGTTTAAAAAAAATGGCTTTGGATTTTGCGATGTTTCAAGAATCAGACTTTATCATTATATCTTGACTTCGTGGGAACTACACATAAGTTCTCAGCCGCCTACGCACCCAAACAGAATGGTGTCGTAGAACAAAGAAATCGTACATTGGTTGAAGCCGCTAGAACGATGTTATCCTATGCCCAGCTCCCTCCATCCTACTGTTCCGAAGCAATCAACACCGCATGCATATGCAAAACCGTTCTAATATTCACCGCCGTTTTAATAAAACTCTTGATGAACTCGCTAATTACGTAGTGCCTAATATCAATATTTACACATATTTTGCAATAGATGCTTTGTCATGAATGGAAAGATAAACTTGGAAAAATTTGACTAAAAAGATGATAAAGCAATTTTCTTGGGTTACTCATAGGAGTCAGAAACTTTCAAAGTTCTTAATAAAGGGACAAATGCTGTAGTTGAGAGTATAAATGTGACCTTTGATGACACTTTAAATCCCAACGATTTAACACCATAGTCACACACAGTAGCTTCTGGACAATTCAGTTCAGAACTTGTTTTTGAGAGAAAATGAAACAAATCCAAAATCCACTAAAACTAACTCACATATTTTGGATTTTCTATTTGATTTCATTAATCATTCCGGATCTAATAATTTTGCTGATAGGATTGAACTCGATGTCCAACAAGAATCTGTATCTACAACAACTTTTACACCAGCATCAACCTCACAGACTCTAAATGGACATGCTTCTACAAGCTCCAACTCACCTATTAGTGTAGCACCGGTGGTACCACCTGAAAATAAGAATCAAGGTACACTAATTTATGATTCAGAACCAAATGTAGAAGAGGAAGATCTAGAACTAGCTAATTGTTTAGAAGAATTCTTTCCTCATGTACTAACTCCCACTGAACCAACCTATATTAGATCTCAACCCGAGACACAAAATATAAGAAACCTAAACACACGCGTACACACAAGATCTGCTATAACCAATGAAAGTCTATTTTCAAGTTTCCTAAGCAAGACAGAACCAACTCACATTACAGAAGCTCTTGAAGAACCGGATTGGGTTATAGCCTTGCAAGAGGAATTAAATCAATTTAACAGACTGAGTGTATGGCGCCTAGTACCAAAACTTGAAGGACAGTCCATCATTGGGACTAAATGGGTCTTCAAGAACAAAAAGGATTCTGACAGTGTCATAATAAGAAACAAGGCTAGGCTAGTTGCTAAGGGATACAATCACCAAGAAGAGACTGATTATGATGGGACATTTACCCCAGTAGCAACTGAAGATATACGCTTACTCTTAGCGTACGTAGCATTTTGAGACTTAAAAGTTTACTAGATGGATGTCAAAACAATATTACTGAATGGTGTCCTCAAGGAAGAAGTCTATGTTAGCCAGCCAGAAGGATTTGTTGACCCCAAGAAACCTGATCATGTATGCATATTTGAGAAAGCATTATATGCTCTGAAGCAAGCACCTCGGGCGTGGTATGATGTGTTGTCTACATTTCTAATAGAAGGGTATTATAAGGGACTGATCGATACGACACTATTCATCAAGAAAATAGGATATGACTATTTGTTAGTCAAAATATACGTGGATGACATCATATTTGGCTCTACGAATCCAAAATACACTAATGATTTTTCACAAACCATGACTAATCGTTTTGAAATGAGCATGATGGGAGAGGTGAATTTATTTCTTGGATTGCAAATAAAACAAATGACATATGGTATTTTCATAAATCAATCCAAATACATTCTTGATTTATTGAAAAGGTTTGAAATGGAAAATTCTTCTTCACTACCTACCCCTATGTCTTCCAAAACAAAACTATCTGCTGATCTTGACCGAAAAGCAATTGACTTTAAGAATTATAGAGGAATGATTGGGTCTTTACTGTATCTAACTGTAAGTAGGCCAAATATTATGTTTTCAACGTGTCTTTGTGCCAGATTCCAAGCCAACCCCAAGGAATCTCATCTCTTGGTTGTGAAAAGGATCCAAAGATATCTGAAGGGTACACCTGACCTAGGGTTATTGTATCCCAAGGACTCAGCATTTGACCTGATTGAATATATAGATTCGGACTATGCTGGGTGTATGCTTGACAGGAAGAGCACATCAGGAAGTGCACATTTTCTGGGTGACAGACTAGTCTGTTGGAGTTCAAAGAAGCAAAACTGTGTGTAAACATCTATTTCTGAGGCAGAATTTGTCGCTGTCGCCAGCTGTTGTTCACAAAGTCTGTGGATGAGAACTCAGCTTAAGGACTTTGGTCTACATATCAACAAAATTCCAATTTTGTGTGACTCACAAAGTTGCATTGCAATCACTTGCAATCCATTCCATCATTCAAACACAAAGCATATACCACGTATCAATTTCTAAAAGATAATGCTGAAAAACGTCTTATTGAATTAAACTATGTTCATACCGAGAATCAACTAGCTAATCTGTTTACCAAGTCTTTAGATGAAACTCGTTTCTCTTTCTTGGTATCTAGATTGGGTATGTTGAATTTGAGAATATGATTTTTCCTCGGAGACCTTATATTTCGTCATTAATAACTACTTTTTGAATGGAATTGTGCGAGGTTATGTTACTTGTGTAGGCGAATGCATATATTCAGGGGGAGAGCTGCCATCTTCATAAAAACAAGTATTCATTTTCAATTCTTATTTGTGGGGGGGACAAGAAAAGAAAACACAAAAACAATTTTTTCTATGCTAATAAATCTTGAAAAATCACAAAAATACGTTTTTCCTTAATTAAAATGATAATAATACAAATAGATTTTTGTGTTTCCTTTAAATCAATGTTAAATGCATGACTTGAGGAGGAGTTTTTTTTTTCTTGTTTGTTAAAAATCAATTTAAAAACAAAAGAAAGGCAACACACATCAGTTGATAACCGACATCGGAAGAGTTGAGGGAGTTAGGCGCGAAGAATTTCAAATCAGGTTACCACTGTAACACCGCGATTTCAGAGTCAATTTTGGTCTTTTCCATCTTTAAAATCATACGTATTTCAGTTTAATAAACAATACAACGGAAGTCTTGACAACATTTTCTTTATTTACAACCACCTAGTAAGGTTGTTTATTTTACAAACGGGTGTTACCAACATCAATACCGACCGACCATCATACCTGCAACGAGCAACAAATGTCCCAGCACAACATAAGCAATCCCAGCATAACTAGGCATATCATCTGTAAAAACATACATACATACCGGAAGGAGGTTAGCTTTAAAAGCTAGTGAATACAAACTTAACCCTAAGCATCATGCAGCACATAGGGCATCATATTCTTCACAT
>JAUEJL010121267.1:0-11850 GCA_032274825.1 Drosophyllum lusitanicum | reverse complement strand
TACACTAACTTATACATTATATTAGTGTGAAATGTACATGTATTGTATGTGTGAACATGTAACTGCTATATTGTTATGTGAAGTGAAGGGTTGTGTTATATTGTGGTGAAAACACAACTCGGGTACAGTCTGACATATGAAATCCTTGGTACGGCTTGAATAGTCAACTGTGACCCAAAGTGTGGAATCGTCGTGCACTACGTCGGTATTATGTGATTCGATTGTATGTGTGAATGTGTGAATGTGTAAATGATATATTGTTATGTGAAGTGAAGGGTTGTGTTATATTGTGGTGAAAACACAACTCGGGCATAGTCAGACATGTGAAATCCTTGGCACGGCTTAGATAGTCAACTGTGACACAAAGTGTGAAGTTGTCGTCAAGGCACTGCGTCGGTATTATGTGATTTGATATATGATCATGGATTGTTATGTGTTATGTACATGCCTAATGTGGTGTGTAATTGTATGAGCTCGCTAAGCTTTATGCTTACTGTTGTTGATTTATTCTTTTCAGGATCTGATCGTGAGAAAGCTCCAGCAATGTGAAGACGGCTCATCTACTATCAAACGTTTCCACTGTTTAGTTAAACGAACATTTTATTTAATTTTATATTTATAATTAATTAGTTTAAGGAGTTACTAATGTACGACGTGTAGTTCCGAATGCGGGACCTCGAATGAAAATTTGTGGGAATTGCTATAGTTATTTACGTTGACATAAATACATATATATTTACTTATACTCGTTAAAAAAAAATTGGGGCGTTACAACTTGGCACAGCACCTTGGTTTGAGGGATTCGAACATGCAAGTGGTCTGTTGGTTCTAATAATTTTCAAATATCAAAATTTTAATTTCTTCTAAGTAAGTTGTCAGTTGAGGACTGTAAGTAGGGTTCCCTGCATGTTCGTGTTGATTGTTGCTTGGGGTCTCACTTGCAGTTCGAAAACCCAACTGAAATTTTTAAACATGATTGATGAGCTATCAGCTGTAGCTTGGTCCTGGTGAGCACAAGATGAAGCGTAGTATATATTTTAGTGAAATATATTGTGTAGATGAATCCATGATATCTGTGAAAGTGTTAATGACTATATCCATGTTTAGGAAAATTATGAGTACAGTGTAGTGTGTATAATGGTAACCATATAGGCTTAGAATGGATGACTTGGTCTTATTTCATGTTCTCGTTTGATGTTGAGGTAGGGTAGAATTAAACACTCGATCACTTATATGGATTAATGTTATGCATGGTTGTATACATGATATGCTTAGACTGGGATATGATCACTTGTACGGGAAACCTTAAATGCTTGCATGATATTATGATAGTATAGAGCTTTAAGGTGCATGTGGACTATTATGTGATACATGGTCTAAGCCTGTGAATCGGGACCTTGAGTGGTAATCGAAAGACCCAGTATGTGTAATGTGTTTAGAATAATGTACGGGCCCATATTATTACAAGCACATGATACTTGTTGGAACTTTCCGTAATCATGAGAAAACTTGTGAATCAGGTGAGGCTTACTTGTAGGACAGTCGTATGCCTGTAGAGTAGGAGTGCCTTAGTATGATTAGGGCCATTTCATATATGAGAAAGGCGTGCTAGAAATACGTACAGAGTGTGGATATGAATTGAGTTGGGAATGGGAAAGCATAAGCCACTTGTTAACTAGTGCGTTATCTACACTTCTCAAAATGGTGAACACGAGACGAAACTACAATCTGATTACCGTTGGAACTGGAACCGGCCACGCGTCGGATGGAATCGAGACTTGTGCAGCTAGTGAGATTGATCCTCACCAGCAACCAATACTGAATGAAGAGGTGTATGGGGAGGTCAACCTAGAGAATGTGACACCGGAAAATGTTATTCCACGTAATGAAGAGGTAGAAGAGGAGACAGAAAGGGAAACGGTTATAGTTGCGAAAGTGACAGCTGATGTGATGAAAGAATTGAGGGAGATGCTACCCCAGATAATAGCAGAGATAAAAAGAGAATATGGGAAAGATGATTGATCAGAAACTCAGTGCTCAGTGGGCTGTAAGGGAAGCTGCTGCTGCTACTACACGGAAAACACCAACGGCTTATAGAGACTTTTTGGCATGCCAGCCACCGATTTTTTAGGGGACTCCAGACCCCATCAAGATTTCTCAAAGGATCTCTAAAGTGGAAGGAGCTTTCCACACATGTCATTGTGTAGAAGAAAGTAAAGTATGGTTCGCATAGAACCTGTTGAGGGGAATTGCAAAAACTTGGTGGAATCTGTTGAGGCAACTAAAGGGAGAACTGATAACTGCAATGACTTGGGAGGAGTTCACGAGGTTGTTCAATGAACAGTTTGCACCGAAGGTAGAGAGAGACTGATGAACGAATTCTTGAAGTTGGAACATAACTGAAATAGTGAACGAGATCACCGTAATATTCAAAGAGAAGGTCTTGTTATGTCCTGCAAATGTAACAGATAAAAGTTTGCAGATGCACCGCTATTCTCAAATGCTGAGAGAAGATATCCGCGAGTTTGTAATGATAGGAAGGTGCACTACCCTAGACCAAATGATCAAGGTTGCAAGAAAGAGAGAGTTGGACTTGGAGATGAGGGTCAAGAAAAGAATTGTAGGGCAAGCTGCGTTGGGTGCCACTCACTGGAAGGCACCAGAAAAGAAGTTCAAGACAAAGGGTTCCAAGAAGGTGCTAAGTACCTAAAATGCGGGAAGGGCCATGCTGGGGAATGTTGTCCGGGGCAAATGAACTGTTACAAGTGCGGAAGATCAAGTCATGTGAGCCAAGATTGCCAGGTTAATATGAGTGTGTGCTTCCGATGTAACCAACTAGGTCACTGTATGGCTGATTGTCTGGGAGCTGCGGTAAGGGGTGGGAGACAAGTTGAACAACCACCCTTGATGATCACTAGTGGGGAAAAAGGACAAGCACCGAAGGCTCGAGACCGATCCTTTCAAGTAACAGTGGAGGAAGTAAAGGCAGAACCATATGTGATTGCAGGTAATTTCATTGTTAACTCCATACCTGCATTAGTACTATTTGACTCGAGTGCGAGTAAATCTTTTGTTTCTACTTCATTTTGTAATAGTTTTCGTATTACGCTAGTGAAACTAGAAACACCTTTTGAGGTAGAGATAGTAGATGAAAAATCCGTTAATATATCCGATATTTATAGGAACAATGCAATAGAGGTAGGTGAGGTCAAGTTCCGTATAGACCTCATTCCAATTCAAATGCAAGAGTTTCAAGTGGTGGTAGGTATAGACTGGCTGAGGCGTCACCAAGCCAGTATTTTATGCAAGCAAGGAATCATACGGGTTCAAACCCCAAGTGGGGGAGAAATTTTGACCAATAGAGAACGCAAGAAAGGGAAAATGACATTATGTACGGCGGTAAAAGCGACCAAGTATCTTCATAAGGGGTGTAAAGCATTTTTAGCTCACGTGGTCGACAGCAAGTTAGAGAAGAAGAAGAAAAAGAAGAAGAAGAAGAAGAAGAAGAAGAGAGTTTCCAATGTGCCGGTAGTATGTGAATTTCCAGAGGTGTTCCCAGAGGAATCTCCAGGGATTCCTCCTGACCGAAAAGTAGAGTTTAGAATCGACTTGGTACCGGGTGTTGCACCTATAGCAAAGACTCTTTATCGACTAACACCACTAGAGATGCAGGAGTTGATGTCTCAGTTACAAGAACTCTTAGACAAAGGGTATATTCAGCCAAGTAGTTCGCCGTGGGAAACACTAATCTTATTCATTAAAAAGAAGGATGACACCTTCCTTATGTGTATAAACTACTGCGAGTTAAACAAGGTGACGATTGAGAACAAATATCCATTGCCCAGGATTGACGATTTATTTGATCAGCTGCAAGAAGCGGCATGGTTATCAAAGATTGACTTGCAGTCGGGCTACCATCAAGTGAAGGTAAAGGAAGAAGACATCGAAAAAACAGCATTTAGAACGCGATATGGTCATTTGAGTTTGTAGTCATGCCTTTCGGGTTGACGAATGCACCGGCTTCATTTATGGACTTGATGAATAGGATTTTCCGACCAATGTTGGATAAGTCAGTAATCATGTTTATCGATGATATTTTGATCTATTCAACGACGGAGGATGAGCACGAGGGGCACTTGCGGGAAATATTGTAGAGACTGAAACGGGAAAAGTTACATGCGAAATTTTCAAAGTGCGAGTTCTGGTTACAAGAGGTTCAATTTCTAGGGCACGTAGTGAATCAAGATGTCATTAAAGTTGACCATGTTAAAATTGAAGCTGTTATGAAATGGGATGTGCCGAAGAGTCCTACCGAAATTTGAAGTTTCTTGGGTTTGGTTAGGTATTACCGAAGATTTATTCAAGACTTCTCTAAGATCACGGTACCTTTGACTAAGAAAAGTGTATGATTTGATTGGGGTAAGGAACAACAACAGGCGTTCGAGAAACTTCGGGGAAAATTATGTGAAGCACTGATATTAACCCTACCTGAGGGGATGGATGATATGGTGGTCTACAGCAACGCGTCACACGTGGGGCTTGGATGTGTACTTATGCAACGGGGTAAGGTAATTGCTTATGCATCTCGGCAGTTGAAACCACATGAATGTATTTATCCGACCTATGATTTGGAATTAGCAGCGGTGGTATTTGCATTGAAGATATGGAGGCACTATCTATATGGCGTCAAGTGTACCATCTACACATATCACAAGAGTTTGAAATACTTCGTAGATCAAAAGAACTTGAATATGAGACAGAGAAGGTGGATCGACCTGGTAAAGGACTACAACTGCGAGATATTATACCACCCGGGAACGGCCAACGTGGTGGCGGATGCTTTGAGTAGGAAGACTAGTTTCCTGTTGTTGAGGGTGCAATGCATGAGATTAATGGTAACTACGACCTTATTGGTCTCAATTCGGGCCGCTCAACAAGAAGCTCTAAAGGAAGAGAACCAGAAACATGAACAATTAAGGGTCAAAAAACACTAATGACTAAAGATAGTCGCGGATTGTTAACACGGTATGGGCGTATCTGGGTACCAAACATGACGGACGTCCGCACGGTATTACTCAATGGAGCACATAAGTCAAAGTTTTCTATTCATCCGGGCACGACAAAAATGTACCGAGACCTAAAAATGGATTATTGGTGGCCGGGGATGAAACGGGATGTGATGAAATATGTGAGAAGTATTTGACTTATCTGCGAGTTAAGGCTAAGCACCAAAGACCTCACGGAAAATTACAACCATTGGAAATACCGGTGTGGAAATGGGAACACATGACGATGGAGTTGATCACGAAGCTACCGAGAACTCCGAGGAATTTTTATGCAATATGGGTAATACTGGATTGTTTGGCGAAGAGCGGTCACTTTATTCCAATAAAGGAGGCCTTTTCAGCGAAGAAGATGGCAGATGTGTATGTTAAAGAAGTGATATCAAGACACGGAGTGGCAGTTTCGATTGTGTTGGATTGAGATGTTCGATTTACTTCCACATTTTGGCAAAAATTTTACGAAGACTTGGGTACACGAGTGAACCTCAGCACTACTTACCATCCTTAAACCGATGGTCAAAGTGAGAGAATGATACAAACACTAGAGGATATTTTACGGGTATGTATAATTGATTTCGAAGGAAGCTGGGATTCGTACCTGCCGTTAGTGGAATTCTCATACAACAATAGCTATCACGCAAGTATAGGGATGCCTCTGTATGAAATGTTATATGGAAGGAAGTGCAAAACCCTTATCTGCTGGGGAGAAGTGGGTCAACGAGAGCTTGGAAACACCGAGATAGTACAGAAAACGCCGGAGTACGTACAGCAAGTTTGAGAAAGATTAAAAGCTACTCAAAGTCGACAGAAGAGTTACGTAGATAAGAGACAATCACCACTAGAGTTTCAGGTTGGAGACTTCATGCTATTAAAAGTATCGCAGTGGAAAAGAGTAATTCGGTTCAGAAAGCGAGGAAAACTGAATCCGAGATATATAGGGCCTTTCAAGTTATTACTAGAAATGGAAAGGCCGCTTATTGATTAGAGCTACCAGAGGAGTTGTCAATAATTCATAACACGTTCCATGTGTCGTATCTGCGGAAATGCCTGGCTAGTGAATCTACGTTTGTACCCCTGGAAGATATAACGGTAAACGAAAGATTGAACTACATCGAAAGACCAATCGCAATTTTAGAACGAAGAATTAAGCAGTTGCGTAATAAACAGATTGCAACCATCAAGGTACAGTGGGAACATCGTAAAGGTTCAGAGTGGACTTGGGAACCGGAAGAAGAGATGAAGATGAATTACCCTGCATTATTTGCGTGAAGATTTCGAAGACGAAATCGTATGTAAGTGAGGGATAGTTGTAGCATCCTTCCCCAAAGTAGCAGATAACTATAAATTAATAGCAATAAAACTATTATCACCGTTACTATTATAATCTCGGTTGTTATATTTATCAATTATGACAAGGATTCAATATTCTAAATTATTGGGCCCTTATTCCATGACAAAGTATTTAATTATTTTTGGGTCAGCCATTATTTTACCTTGTTAGGCTTATTAGCTTAATGATAATCAAGTGGGCCAAGTGTGGTATTAGACCAACTATGTGGAATACTTAGGGCAAAGGCCCAACCTCGGGTACATCAACAGTAGCCATCTTCTCCAATTTAAAAAGAAAGAAAGAAAGAAATCTAGAGTACGTGTGTGTGCGTGTTGGGCAAACCCGAAGAACGTTCGGAGTGATTCTTCTTCAATCGTTCGGTTTTGAGGTGGAAAAGAACAGGTAAGTTCGATGCTCTGTTGATTTTGTGCCTCGATTCCGTGTGTTTCTTTTGTTGTTTCGAATCGGGGTTTAGAAATAAGGGCTATTTGAAATTGGATGAATGAAATCGATATCTTGTGTATTTCTTCTCGATTTATTGATAGGTTATCACCCTTATGATACCGGAAACATGAAATGCTTACCTATGTTTAGTCTCATAGGTGTTTAGGTTTGATGGGGGGCCGACGGATTTGAACAACACCTGCCTGTTGAGGGTCTAGCTAACAGCTTAGTCACATTTGAATTAAAATCATGGTAAAATCTAAACAACAAGTTGGTTGTGGTTGAATGATTTCTTTTATTTTGCGTTTAGTTTAAAATGGGGAATGACGGCCGAGAGCTTCAATCTCAGTTGAGTAATTTAGATGTCCTTGAAAATCCGATTGATAAGTAAAAGTATGATTAACCTACGATTAATGACTAATATGTTCGAAATCGGTTGGTTTTATGGTAATTCAAGCAAGTTGTTCTAGTTCTTGAACTGGGTTTTGATTGATGAGCATATTGCTGTGAGTTGAAAACCATGTATGAAGATGAATTGAAAACAGGGTGTACTTGTGAATTGAAAACTTTAGGGGTTGAGTCCGCACAAAGGATTCCCCGTTTGAAAACGTTCGTATTTTGGTTTCAACTGAAAACCTTTTGGGTTGGATTGAAAAATTAGAGTTTTCAAGTAAGTTGAAAACTTAGGTTTTCAATGGAATTGAAAACTAGGTTTTCAATCGAATTGAGAACTTGTGTTTTCAATTGAATCGAAAACTGGGTTTCCAATTTAATTGAGAACTTGTGGTTTCAATTGAATTGAAAACTTGGGTTTTCAATCGTAATCAAACCGGGTTTCATGTATGGATCATAAAGTGGACTCTTAGGAAATGAAAGTGGGCCTAAACCCATCCGACTTGAGTTTGGGTTAGGTCAAGAGTTTCGTATAGACGGTTAAGAGAATAAATAAATAAATGGAATACGTATAAAGAGATAAAAGAATATTAACTTTACTGGAACCACTATTGTAGGTGTTTATCAGTAGGACGAAACTTACGGTTACGTGATTTATTCTTGTTGAGTATTGTGTGCTGCAACCAGGTGAGTTACACTAACTTATACATTATATTAGTGTGAAATGTACATGTATTGTATGTGTGAACATGTAACTGCTATATTGTTATTTGAAGTGAAGGGTTGTGTTATGTGGTGGTGAAAACATAACTCGCGAACAGTCAGACATGTGAAATCCTTGGTACGGCTTGGATAGTCAACTGTGACCCAAAGTGTGAAGTCGTAGTCAAGGCACTGCGTCGGTATTATGTGATTTGATATATGATCATGGATTGTTATGTGTTATGTACATTCCTAGTGTGGTGTGTAAGTGCGTGTGCTCGCTAAGCTTTATGCTTACTGTTGTTGATTTATTGTTTTCAGGATCTGATCGCGGGAAAGCTCCAGAAGTGTGGAGACGGCTCATCTACTATCAAACGTTTCCATTGTTTAGTTAAATGAACATTTTATTTAATTTTATATTTGTAATTAATTACTTTAAGGAATTACTAATGTACAATGTGTAGTTCCGAGATTACTTTAAGGAATTACTAATATACAATTTTATATTTGTAATTAATTACTTTTGTCGGAATTGCTACAGTTGTTTACATTGACATGAATACATATATATTTACTTATACTCGTTAAAAAAATTTGGGGCGTTACAGAGTTGAGATTGGAGAGACAAGTGAAAGAGAGAGCCGGTTGAGAGAACAGCACCATTGTTTAAGAAACCACGTGTAGAGATTGGAGAAAAGAAAGAGGTGCCGAGAATGCTCCCAATGTGCCCAAAGTGAAAGAAAAACCATTCAGGGGAATGTCGATATAGTGCCCCTATTTGTTTTAAACGTGGGAAGTAAATATTATAGGAAGCTGTTACATGTATGTTTCAATTGCTACCAACCGGGTCACCGGATGTTTGAATGCCCTTACACAATTGCAAATGTACGTCTTGCGGGTCCTAGACTTACTCCACCCTTACCTCCACTACAAATCCCTGAAACCAGAGACATGAATAAACAATACCGCACTCCCAAGACCCACGGGAAGAGCTTTCCAGCTTACAGCTGAGGAAGCAAGAACTGAACCAGATATGATGACAGGTACATATCTTATAAACAATTTACCTTCCCTTGTGTTATTTGATTCGGGTGCAAGCAAATCATTTGTATCTGTTTCGTTTTGCGAAAATTTCAACCAAATATGTGAAAAGTTAGATTCTCCTCTTCAAGTTGAAATAGCTGATGATAAATCTGTAATTGTATCTGATGTATATAAAATAAAGTGATAGAGATAGATATAGTTAGATTTCCTATTTAATTTATACCCATAACCATTATAGAGTTCCAAGTGGTAGTTGGAATGGATTGGGCTACCATTCTATGTGGGCAGAAAACGATACGGGTTCACACCACAAGTGGGGAAGAATTATCTATTTATAGTGATGTGTAAAGGGGAAATCCGTATATGTGCTCGGTTTCCAAAGCTCTGAAATATCTTCAACATGGATATACCACTTTCTTAGCACACGTGATAGATACTAAACTAGAAAAGAAACAAGCAATTGTAGATGATGTGGCAATTATTCGTGAATGCCCTGATGTTGGGGTACCGCCGGACAAACAAGTTGAATTCAGTATTGATCTAGTGTCGGGAGTTTCACCAATTGCAAGGGCTCCATTCAGACTGGCTCCACCAAAGATGCAGGAACTGATGAAACAACTACAAGAGTTACTGGATAGAGGATTCATTCAACCCAGTAGTTCTCCATGGGGTGCAACTATATTATTTGTAAAAAAGAACGATAGTACTTTTCATATGTGTATCGATTATCGTGAGCTTAATAAAGTGACTACCAAGAACAAATACCCCTTGCCCAGAATAGATGATTTATTTGACCAATTACAAGGAGCATCATGGTTTTTAAAAATTGATTTGAGATTGGGTTATCACTAGCTAAAAATTAGAAAGGAAGACATTCCTAAAACACCTTTCAGAACCCAATACGGGCATTTCGAGTTCGTCGTTATGCCTTTTGGCCTTACAAATGCACCTGCAACATTCATGGATTTAATAAACAGAGTCTGTCGACTGATGGTAGACAAATCAGTAATTGTGTTCATTGATGATATCCTTATTTATTCAAAGAATCCTGTACACCATGAAAGACATCTCAGGGAAGTTCTATAGACGTTGAGAAAAGAGAAGTTGTAATGCTAAATTCTCTAAATGGGAATTCTGGATTCAAGAGGTACAACTTCTGGGTCACCTAATCAACCAAGACGGAATCAAAGTTGATCCTGCAAAGGTAGATGTTGTGATGCAGTGGGAATCACCAAAGAATCCCCAGTTCTTGCACTACCTGAAGGAATCAAAGACATGGTGATATTTTGTGATACTTCTTATCAAGGATTGGGTTGTGTACTAATGCAGAAAGGCAGAGTTATCGCCTATGCTTCCTGACAGCTTAAGCTACATTAAAGTAATTACCCAACTCATGATCTGGAATTAGTAGTAGTGGTCTTTGCACTCAAAATCTGGAGGCACTATCTTTAGGGTGTGAGATGTACTATTTATACCGACCATAAAACTCTGAAGTACTTTGTTGACCAGAAGAAACTTAATATGCGGCAGAGGTGATGGTTAGAACTCTTGAAAGATTACTACTGTGAGATAGTGTATCACCCTGGAAAAGCTAATGTCGTAGCAGATGCTTTGAGTAGAAAGTCAGGAACATTACTTTTGAAGAATGACTCCTTAAGGATGATTGTAACTACACCCTTAATTGAGGTAATAAAAGTGGCTCAATTAGAAGCAATAAAAGATGAAAATCATAATAAAGAGTGAGTCAAGGGCAGGTTACCAATCTCGTCAAAGATAGTCGTGACTTGTTGACCCGTTATTGTCGTATATGGGTACCTGGTTATGGAGATGCTAGACAGACTCTTTTAAATGAAACCCACAGATCCAAGTTCTATATTCACCTAGGAGCTACTAAGATGTAAAAAGACCTGAAAGTGGATTATTGGTGGCCAGGTATGAAACGAGATTTAGCCAAACATGTGGAGAAGTGTCTTACATGTTTGCTAGAAAAAGCTAAACATCAGAAACCCCATGGAAAGTTACAACCCTTGGAAATACTAGTCTGGAAATGAGAAAACATTACTATGGACTTTATTACTAAATTACCCTAAACCCCTAGAGGTTACGATGCTATATGGGTGGTTGTAGACAGGTTAACCAAAAGTACACACTTCATTCCCATCAAGGAGAGCTATTCTTCATAAAGACTATCAGATGTATACATGAAAGAGATGGTGTCTTGTCACGGTGTACCATTTCAATTGTGTCATATAGAGATACCCGACTCACTTCCGGATTCAGGAACAAGTTTCACGAAGATCTGGGAACTAAACTTCATCTTAGCAGTACTTTCCACCCGCAAACAGATGGTCAAAGTGAAAGAACAATTCAGATGCTTGAAGACATTCCACGCACATGTGTTATCGACTTCGGTGGAAGCTGAGATTCATATTTACCACTAGCAGAGTTCTCATACAATAACAGCTATCATTCCAGCATTAGGATGCCACCGTATGAAATGTTGTATGGTAGGAAATGCCGAACTCCTGTTTGTTGGAGTGAGGTGGGTCAGAAGGAGCTGGGTAGTACATAAGTGGTACAACGAACAACAGAACAAATTTAGCAGATACGAGACAGATTGTAGCCGTCCAAAGCAGACAAAAGAGCTACGCAGACAAGCGGAGTTCACCTGTAACACCGTATTTTCACCCATAAAATTTTCACTTTTAAATACACTGCGGAAGCGCTTATCAAAACATAAAAGTATTTACAACTGAAGTTAAACCACTGTTTAACTAAACCAACCAGTTTGAAATACAGTATTACAAAAACTACGGCTCGTCACAATTCCAATCAGAGTGCCTGTCAATTATTCCCCAGGCTACACCCCCTCAC
>JAUEJL010121266.1:0-24086 GCA_032274825.1 Drosophyllum lusitanicum | reverse complement strand
TACCAATATTACACACCCATATATTATTAGCTTTAAATCACATAATAAACTTCTTTGTACTCACAAGTTATACATTAATGCCTTAAACTAAAATACAGCCCAAAAACAATTTACCATATGCAACACTTATTCACATCTTTCTCAATCTGAATATGCTCACTAAGTCCCCACCCCTAATCGATAGCTCCGTATTTTCTCAAAACCACAATTTAAATTCAAGCCATTACACTTATGTGTGTCTAAATCCCTTAAACATTGGCTCTAATACCATGTTGTAAGGACATATTTCAAAATTTCCATAAAAAACCTTTAGCGGGTAAGCAAAAGTCATAACTAAAGTGTTGTTAGTTAGTTACATATATTGTTTTATGAACAAAAGGTGTCACAAAATATAAGCTTGTTTAAAAAACAGGAGCCATATTCCATATCATGTAGTTAGGGCTTTACCTTTATCCATTCCTGATCCTCTTTTTAAAAAATATTAACAATAAATAAAGTAAGTTTTCGTTTAGTGAGTATACTCAACAAACAATTTACTATCATGTAATGGCATGAAAGATCTGTAAGACTGTAATAATTGTATCACAATATCACAGTATTGTTTGTATATCTGTATGAACTATATTAATGAAGATCCAATAGCACTTATTGGATCTTCATTTTCCTTCACTTGGTACTAAGTCATAACTATACGATATTGTAGGAACTTAGAAGGGAGTGAATAGGTTCTATTACTTAGTTTACCACTTTTTAAAAAAATAATTTTTGTTTTAAAGATTGATCTTGAAGTTCATAACAACAAAACAAATATTTGCAAGAAATAAAGAGAGTAGTCGACAAGAGATTTATAGTGGTTCATGCAAGTGCTAACAAACTTGCACTACATCCACTCCTTGGCATCACCCACCAAGAGTTTGCTCCACTAAAACTTCTCTCTTTGAAGGTAGGGATAAACATTTACAACTTCTCTCTTTAGCTTACAAGAAATAATCTTCTCTCTTGCAAACAAGGTAAAGATGTGTCTAACTTAACTCTAATTATATTGGCTAGAGTTAATCCCCACACTTCACTCTAATTTGTTGGTTAGAGTTAATCCTCACATAACTATACAAATAAAATGATAGAATAAGATGTAGATTTGTTCTTCAAAGCTTTACACTTCTCCTTTAGATCTTGACCTTGAAAGATGATCTTTTGTATGGAATATGAGCTTATAAGATTTAATATTTAACTATGACTTTTCAATGTGCAAAAGCTTGAAAAAGTTAAGGATTAAGCTTCTTTAAATAGCTGTAAAAGAGCAAAAGCTAATTTTGTCCAGATCTCCACGAAAGATGTCACAGTCGACCGTGAACATGTCGTGGGATGTCAGTTCACAATTTTTGATATTTTGAATATGAACGTTGCACTTTATTTTGTACTATACTCAAACACTTTTTGCCATAAAAAATCACTAGATAAAGCATTTAGAAAAGCCCCAAGTTTACTTACCAAAAAAGTTTAATATTTTTATGCAAATTTGGAAGGTTGGGAGGATTTGCAAAAATGATATTGAATATTTACCACAAATAGAATATGTTTTTCTAATTTTGATGTTATGACATTTTAATACAAAATTATGTTTAGTGTTTGCCATAATGGGAATTCATTTGTTTTATTATAATTTGTCTTATATTGCATAGAAGACAAATTAATAAAAGTTTGGAAATATTTTTATAAAATATATGTGTGACATATTTATAAAAGTTTGGATACATTTTTTTTATAAAACTTATTTATGAGCTCGTATTTATCTTAATCGCTTTTTTAAAATATCGTCTTCAATTGTTGAATATGTTTTTTAGCGTGAGCGCGAGAAATAATCTTGTAGTTTAATGACAATGCAGCGACGGCTCATGTACGGTCGACCGTGGGTCAACCGTGAATGTTGATTTTAATTTTTCTTCTTGTTTATTTTCTTATTTTCTTGTTGATTTGAGGTCTTCACTAGTTTATTCTTCACTTGATCATCAATTTGATTTTTGTTAATATCTTAAGAATGTAGAACATAAACATATGAATAATTTTGATAAGAAATAATACCATATGTTCATATTTTTATCGTCATCAAAACAAGAAATGCATTTCTCAATGTATGACCATGTATACAATAACAGATATTTTGTAGCATAAACTGTATAGACTTTCCCTGATCAATAATAATGATTACCATTTAGAATACTAACTTTTGTAATAAAACATAAGCTACAAGGCCATTTAGTGATCCACATGGTCGTGTAGTACTAACCCTACACAAACACAAGTAGTAACACAACCAGTGTTACATTAAGGTCCTACACGGGCCGTATAAAACAATACGGGCCTCCTAATCAATAATAATGATTACAAGTAATATTCACAAGAACAATGCTGTTGATGACCCCTTTGGTTTCTATAAACCAATTCTCTACACATCTAAGTGTTCCTTACACTCAAACAGACTATGTGGTTGTTTAAACACATCAATCCGTTTATAAAACTTAGTCAACTACTAACTAATCACTTAGTACTTGTAGCTATAATCACACTTATTCAATGTTAATTTCCTTGTTTCTTGATGTAATTGACCTTTCAATCTCCAAGTTTCTTCCGGTGATTTTCAAGTTAATTTCTTGGTAAATTTTCAATTTTCTTAGCTTATATATAGAAGACTTCGAGCTATTTGTATATCAGCCCCTTGACTTCCTGATTATTAGAATTGGCAGATTTAGTCCCTAAAGTTATTAAACACATAGTTAATTATCTATATTCTATAAATATTTTTAAATAATTAAAATAACAAATTAAAAAATAATATTTCAGACCTTGGGGCGTTACATGTTGACGCTGACATAACACAAAAGATAGGAAGATAGGAAGGTGACCATACCATATGGTCTTAAAAGATTGTATTCACCTAAACATATATGACTAAAAGACATACGATTTTTTGGGGCATCAAAAATAACCGAATCCTAATAAATCGAACCGAAAAAATTAAATTCCGGTTATTATGTTCAAGTTATTTGGTTATTAGGTTTCTTGTTCAGGTAATTGGATAACCAGAAAGTAATTCGGTTCGGGTAGCGGGTATATAAATCGGTTTCGGGTATATCCGAATAAGATTTTAACTTATCGAAATATTTTTTTTTTGACATTATCCGTTGAAGTTGTTATAAAAAGATAGACCATAATAGTTGATAAATTAGTTATTATGTATCTTTTTATTATAAATATTAACATTTAAACATTAAGGATTCACTTTTAACCGTCATTTGATCTCGTAATGACGTTTGGAATTATGATATGCCACCATATTTGGTTCCACATTATAGAATAAAATATTGACAGGTATAGTACAAATAGTCACTTAATGAAACATTTTACATTGGCCAAGTAACTTCATTTGTTAGATTTAAGCAAATATCTAATTAATTATTTTTATTTGAAAGTCTTATAGAGCCTCATGGTCATTTTATATGCATAATTATATTTACTAAATATTAGCTTGTATTTAAAGATACAAGAAGACAAATATGAAACATGTGAGAGTTTACAACCAAGTCGATGATTTTTTTATTTCTTTGTTAGTCCATTAAACGAATAAAATACAAAAACTTAACAAAAAAAAAGAAATACAGAAAATTTTATCCAATTAAACCCAAATAAAGATTTATCGAATTGAACCCGAATATTACCCGAAACTAAATAAACCGAGTTCTTATATGATTTCTTTAACAGTTATTTTTTAAAAATAAAATACCCGAATAACCTGAAAACCAAATAAAATAACCAAACAACACCCTATACGATATTATTTACTCCCATTTTAATTGTATTGTAAATCAATGTATAATTTTAGGCTATATATACGCGCTCAATTGTACGTCATACGTTAGATAAGAAGTTGAGCTAATTATCTAATTGTTATACGAAGAATATAGTTCATACTTAATTCATAGTTTTAAGAAATTAATTTTAGCCTTTGAATCAATGGTCCAGATTGCATTTTAAAATTTTGGGCGGAGTGACATTTTCGTAATTCACATGTGATACTTTTACAAATCACGTGTGATTGTATACTAAATCACCTGTGATTGAATATTAAAATTTTATAACTATATTTTTTACATGGACTTTATTTAACACAACTCAGTGTTATATATCAAGTTCATACTTTAATTAGATAAGAAGTTGAAAGGCATTTTGTTTGTTAATTTAGAAAGCTAATTATCTATTTAATCATTATCATTATATATATAGTATTATACAACAAAAAGACACACATGCAGACAAAAGACATTACTTTAATATGTTCATAGATAGATAGATAATTTTTAAATCATGATGTTCTTTTTCTTTAATCTTTTTAGGATAGTTAAGTCGATGTCTTTCAATTCGTGAAGGTACGTACTACGTGAAACACATGAGATCGATCAACAAATATAAACACTGACCAATAAGAGTCGAAATTTTTTACTATATATCACAATTTTATATATACGTACATTATGCATATACATGCGTACGCATGAATAACAACAATAATACATAATCTCATCTAGATGATGTATGAGAGACACATATGAAATGACGGATATATTTTTAACTTAGATATGTCAATCTTTTCAGAATTTAAAAATATTAATATTTGGGGCGTCCGTGAATTTTTGAGGTATTGAGTGAATAGAAAAAAAAGGCCCCTTAAACACATACACATACACTGACACACATATATAAGCAAAATATAACTTATACAATGATATTTTAGTAACTACAATAAAACAACGGTAAATAAAATAGTTTATTTTACATAGTTACTTGAATCATGAAATTCTTCTAATATTATTGGAATGAATTAGCTCTTAATTATCAATAATTTATAAGATATCGATTTTAATAGTTATCATTATCAATCTATTCAGCTGTAAATATTTCTTGTGACATTCCGAGCCGTAAGTTGGACTTCAACAACTTAAGTACCGAGGAACTTATTTCTGCAGATGTCTGTTACTGGAATATTCACTGTTATTGGGATAGTTAACAAGACTTTATATGTAATAATTGCATATATATAAACAATTGAAAGTTGAAATATTAAACAACTCAAACCTTACTTGTGATGTGGATTGAATGTTAAATATTTTGGTTTCTCCTTGATTGTCTCGACCTTAACGCATCGTATTTTCTTCTTGATCCCCGAACGATGACTGTGTTTTTCCTAATATGTATTTTTTGAACTTATAGAATAACTATTTAGTCTATTTTAAATATGGGCATCATAGTAGGGTAAGTTCACTAAAATGTATATCAAAGTTGTCATGTTTTGCTATTTTGTGTATCGAACTTTAAAAGTTTCTATTGTGTATATCAAACTTTTAATGTGTTGCTATTGTAAGTATTTTGGTTACATAAAAAGGTAAAAAAGTTACAAGTTTAGTACATACAATAGCGACAAATTAAAAGTTCGATACATACAATAGAAATTTTTTAAGTCCAATACATACAATAACAAAACATGATAACTTCGATACGTTTTAGTGAACTAAACCCAATCATAATATTCTATTTTATTAACTGACTTTGAAAAGTTATAACATTATATCTATATATAATATAAGTATATAAAAAATTGGCCCCCTCTTGAACATGGATCCTTTATGACCACACCTCATGTACTCTTTTAAAAACATCCCTGATTGACATATATCTTATTTATTTTTAGTTTTTTTTTTTTATTTCTAAGAGAATGATTATGATAGTCTTTATGTGTTGTTATTGTAATGATGTCCTTATTGTTTGAACTATTATGTATAATATTTAAGCATCCTTAATGTTTCATACATTCATCTAAAATTGTTAACTTTTGTGGTTTTGACTTAACCCGATTTCTTTATTTTAATATTATTAATTTTTTCGAAAAGCAAAATATTCTTATTAAAAAGTCTCGCAGATTAAGACACTAGATTATTAATTTTCATACCAAAATTAATATATTTTAAACGTTTTTTTTTCTAATTTAAATTTCATATCTTATGTATTTCAAAATCACAAACCATGAATATCGATCTTATTTGTGTGGTTTGATATCCATTTTCTAAAGCAAATATTATTATGAAACCAAGAAGGCAAGAATTAAAAGGTGTGTAGAACCTTCACAAGGAAAACCCAAATTTATAAAATGAATATTATGAATGCTACTAATCATTTAATAACATTCATTTTAATATTTAATTACTTGTTGCATATAACCTTTGTACTTGAAAAGACTTATATTAATTTTAAGTACTTGTTGCATATATTATAGTAGTAATAATTGCTTACACAGCGGTTATAAAAGAATTTTGTTTTTCCATGCATTAAAAACATATAATTTTAATGTATAACACATACAAAATTCTTAGATGATCGTTTGAAATAAATATTTAATTATAAATCGAAATATACAAGGTTTTTAATTTAACCACAAAATGAATTTAAGAAAATAAAAACAAAAAATGTACTATGCTATAAAAGTTACCAGTTCTAAGCAATGGTAAAAGCAATCAAATAGAAAGGATTCACTAAAGGAAATTTTTGTACTTTATAATTAAGATGGTATAAAAGTAATTAGTACAATATAATAATTATTATAAAAGCTATTATACTAATCTAAAATTGAAGTGCCACCATCTCTTAATATTCCTCTCCTCCCTATATATTCATCCATGATTCTCCACTTGTGCAACTTCATCATGTTCATCCTATGTGCTACATTTCATCTACCCTAGAGAGAGAAAGTGAGCTCTAGAGTGAGAAAGTTAACTCATGGAGTTCCACCACCACCATAGCCACCATGGATTCTTGGAAGAAATTTTAGATTCAAACATTGCTTTTGGAATCAATACTATTGATGATCCATTTGACCAAAATGCACTTCTTGGTGTTCTTGCTACCCCTACCACTTTTCTAGAAAGCTCACCTCTTTCCATCGCTTCTCAAACCTCTTCTTCCTTTGAAGACTTTTCTTTCTTTGACCCACAAACCCTAAACTGTTCTTCATTTGGTCAACATTTCATTAACCCTAATTTTGTTGACCATGATCAATTATATCATGCTGATCACCATACTAGTTCCAACATCAAGCTTGAATCTTCACAACTGTTTGATGAAAATTATAACTGTACGTTCTCAATGTTGGAGGATGTACAAAACTGTCATTTTGTGAATGATGTCACTAACTGGGTCAACCAGGAAATGGCCGATCCGCAAGGCCGGGTTACGAGTCATGACCAATTAGCGTCCGAAATATCTACCGGTTTTAACATGGGGAAGAATGGTAAAAACTGTAAAGTTGAGGGGCAACCTTCGAAAAATCTAATGGCGGAGAGGAGAAGAAGGAAGAGGTTGAATGATAGACTCTCCATGCTTCGATCGGTTGTACCCAAGATTAGCAAGGTACAACTCTTGTTTCCTTATCTATATATTAGAAATCTGGCTATTTTAATTTTAATTTCAATTTCTATTCTACGTTTGTTTCTAAGGCAAGAAAATTTATAATTATTTTACATATATATAACAAGTATAAATTTATTTTTATAAAAAGAACCAAAAGTATATATGCCCCTAGCCTATGATAGACGTCTCTTTTGTGCAATGACGTGATTGGAATTAATTAGTGGGGCATATATAACTCATAACGCTAAGTTATAGTTGAGGTGGCGTTATGTTCTTATATACAATTAGTGACTTAATTTCTAAGAATAATTTTATTTTTCTATTTTCCCGTTATATTTTTTGCGTGTGTTAAAATAATTAGATATAATATTGTTTTTTTTATGATAGTATATGTTGAAATGATAAATGTTATTCGCCGTATCTAAGTTAGATGATATTGCAAGCAACTTAAATCATTTAACTGTTAAATTACTTAAAATACTCTTTAGTTTAATGGGCCGTGAGTACAACAACACCTAACTTAGGTGACGTAAATTAATTCCCCATAAGGTCATGCGTAAAGCATCTCCCAAAGGCCTTCGGGCTACTTTGGGTTGAGTGGGTTCCTTCGGGAACACCACTACGCCTGATTCGGGTTCCCCCCTTTCTTTTCATTTTCGGTTTCTTGCACCCGAGAGAACTGAAGCTAGCTTCTTCTTTTTTTGGTTTTGTAGAGAGAGTAGGAGAGAGAAAATGTTTGAGTTGTTTGGGAAGGGTGCTACTTGGGATTTGAGTTGATTTGGGTTGGAAGAAAAAAGAAAAAAAACTGATATAACAGTGATGTGACATTTTGATTGATTTGGGTTGGGATTATTATACTCATGGCCTAATATATTTAGTTATTTACAACAATATAAGTAGATTTAATTGCAATTTTCTATATTTTAAATAAAGATTTAACGTTCCATTTTGGCCGGCGACTGCTGATCACGGTTTTTAAGTTAACATCTTGTACTTGTAGTGTTTACCATTAACCATCCAAATTAGACAAAACTTCCAACTAAATATTTGTATTATTTTATAATTACTATGAATAATCATTAATTAATTTATTCAAATTTGATTGTTATCTCATTAGTTGTACCAGATTAAATGCCCATATACAAAGGTTATTTTAAAAAATAATAAATAAAAAGATGTTAAATAACTATAAAACGTGAATGAAATGAAAAATTAAGAAAATAACGACAGATGTTTATCAAAATTCAATGGCTAAAATTATTTAATAGATTTTATTAAAATTAATCTTTTATTTATATTAAAAATTAAAAAATGATAAAATAGTACAGGCCATATGAGAATATGTATTTATTTTTGTGAAATACAACTAGTAAAATGGTAGTTGCCGGTAACACACATTCTCATTTTGTTCGTACTATTTATATTATTCATTTCAATTATAATAGTAAAATAAAGTTTACATACATGATTAATTTATCATTATTTTTTAACATGTATAGATGTTACAATATATAAATTAAACTATAATTGAAAATTAAGTTATAGTAATTTGTAAGGTAAATTTTTTAATTGATAGTAATCCGTTTTGAGAGACAAATATATATTTACATATAGAACAACAAACCCTAATTGTCACACACACACACACACACACACACACATATATATATATATATATATATATATATATAACAAAATGGATGCTGACCTAAAATGATATCAGTCGAAGAAACATTAACAAATGAATTAAATTCAATGAAAATGATAAGTAACATAATAGAAAAAAATGAGATAAAGAATTGAAGTGAATGAAATTAATTTAAGATGTTGAAAAGTATTTACATGCTCTTAAAAACTAATGATAATAATAATAATAATATGAAAAAGGCACAAACATGTATACTTGAAGGATCAAAATATGAAAATCAAATACTATTCATTCATTTTGTCACATCACTTACTTTACAAATTCATCTTACTTTTTCGTCAGATTGATTATAAGCCTAGCTTTGTCGTGTATATACCATTTTTTTGTTCTTTTATCAAATTTTAAACGATCCAAGTATAATCGTTCACACCGTTATGTTAGCATCACACACTTATTACACAACCCATGCATAATGTGATCATATCTTATCATATCAAATTGTGAGACCGATATATGCGCAACTATCAATCAAATTTTAAAAAAATAAGAAAAAACACCATGTCATGTGTTCGCACCACACGACTCTTCCACCACATCGTGATAGTGTGTCATTACCCGCGTACCCCGCCGTATTGCAATACAGTTTACTCGATCTATATATATATATATATATATGCGTTAAAAAGTAATTGTACGTATATATAGCTAGCTCCAGACGGACTTAATTGTGATTATTTGGATCTAATTTGGATTGTATGTATGTAAAGATGGATAGAACATCCATACTCGCAGACACAATAGACTACATGAAGGAGTTGATAGAGAAAATCAATCATATGCAGCAAGAGATGGATATTTCCTCCAATCGGTTAAATCTAATGAATACAAAGCCTAAAGAAATATTTATCAGAAATTCACCAAAGGTATTAATCTAATTTGTCCATTTTTAATTATTCATAATTTTCATATTTAATATGAATATTTATTTATTTTTAAAAAAATAATTATTAATTATTATGTACGTGTTAAATTTGTTGTTGTTTTAATTAGTTTGACGTGGAAAGGAGAAATACAGATACGCGTGTGCAAGTGTGTTGTACGGGTAAACCAGAGTTGTTGATATCGACCATGACAACGCTTGAAGCTTTGGGCCTTGAGATTCATCAATGTGTTATTAGTTGCTTCAATGATTTTGCCATGCATGCTTCTTGCTCTGAGGTAAATTAAGTTGTCGTTTGATTAGTTCTTTAATTTTTTTTTTTTTGATTAATTTAATTTCTATCTGCTATTATTAATGATTAGCGGAGCAAACTGAGTCGAGTCAAACCCGCGTTCGGCTAGCTTGTTTAACTTAATACAGCTCATGCACGAACTTGACCCGTTTCAAGTCTTTTGTCCAATATGATTACGGACTCAAGTCCGGCTCGAGTTGCCTTATTTGCTATATATGTTTTGAGACGTTGTAGGAAACGATAAAAAAATATTAGCATTTGTTCTTTGATATAGATAAAGATTGTTAATAATTGTCAAATAGCTTAAATATGTTTTAACAATGGAAAAAGAAATAACAATACAAAGAAGAAAAAGGGATTTTTTTTTCTTGTTTCTTTATTATTTTAAAATATTTTTCTCTGATCTGTTTGACATGGTGATAGCTCGATCTCAACTTAAGAGAAATTTTAAGTAACAACTCGATCTAGCTTGAGTCATGATTTGTTAATTATTAGCATGATACTTATGTAATATGGCATTAACGAATAAATTTTACTTGATAACATCTTTGTTTTTTTATAACGTATGGTATGGTATTCGCACAACATGTTTATTTTCTTTCTCCTTTTTCTATTTTTTTATTTTCCTTTTTATCTATTAACTCTTTTTAATAATTTTAAAAATAACTCTTAGAAAACAATAAAATAAGAAAAAAATCTCTAGCTACTTATAAAATAAGATGATGAAAACATATCTATAACTTTGAAAATTTTGTTCATATAAAATAATATATTAGTGGGTTTGTGTGTTTTAAAAAATGTAAAGATATTTAAGATTATATTTGTCATTTTTCATTACTTAAAGATCAAAAGTTTAAGTAAAGTAAAATAAAGAATGTTAAATATATTGTAAATTAAAAAACTTATTTTAATTATATGAGTCATTTATAAAAATCCAGAGATGTTTATAAATTCATAATACATGTTATCATATCTATGAGTTCTAGTTATACGAATTTTCTAATATTTAAATTAAAATTATACGATAGAATATTAAAAATAATTTTTTTGCGGAGATTTTATTATTTAACTTGTAATTAATATTTATAGGTTAAAATTTAATTTGCATTAAGTTAGTATTTTTAAACATTTTTTATTATAAGATGTTTATTTATTAAAATTGTAATTAAGAATCTAATCTAATTAACTTTATTTACTATTTTTTCTTTTAGATGAGGGATATGTTAGTAATTTTAAAATAGTTAAAATGAAGAGATTAAGGTTTTTAAGAGAAAGAAAGGGATAAATGTTTTATATATTAGTATAAAAATAGATACATAATTTAAAACATTTTAAGGAAGAATTAAAAAAGAATTGCATATATCTATACTATTATATAAAGCATTTAATACTCTCTCTCCTAAAAAATCTATTAAATTTTAAGTAAATTAAAATTACTAACTTACCCCTTATTTAAACCTAAAAGAAAACTATTGATATAATTCAATTAGATTCTTAAATACCATTTTAATAACTAAACCTTCCATAAGAAACAATGTTTAAAAATGTCAAGTCTATGCAAATTAAATTTCAAGCTATAAGATATTAAACAAATTATGAATTAAATAAAAACCTCCATAGAAATATTATTTAAATATTCTATCATATAACAAATATTTTAATTTAAGTATTAGAAAGTTCGTAAAATTAAAACTCATAAATCTGATAACATGTAATCCGAATTTATAAGCACTCATATAAGTAAATTAAAATGTTTCATTTATCATATATTTAACATTACTTTACTTGAACTCTTAAATTTTAAGTAATAGAAAATTATTAATATAATCTTGAATATCCTTATATTTTTTAAAACACATCTTATTCAGATCAAAACAATTCACTAAGTCATTGATCGTTTTTATCATTTTTTTATAAGTCTAGATTTTTTTTATTCTATTGTTTTTTCAAAAGTTAGTTTAGAAATTAATGAAGGAATTGATAGATAATAAAGAAATAAATAAAATGAATAAGGGGAAAGAAAATGAATATGCTGTAAATGAAAATTATTTGATGTCATTATAGTGCGTGAATTTTATACCTTACGTTATCGAAAACGAACATATTATCGAGTGTCGCCGCATTGCACGGATAACATGCTAGTAATATTTGATACATAAAGATTGTTTAGAAATATATGTTAAATTAATGTTTTTTATTGATTTAACTTGCAGGAAATGGAGCAAAGAGTGAATTTAAATTCGGAAGATATAAAGCAAGCCTTATTTAGGAACGCTGGATACGGTGGAAAGTGTCTCTAAAATGTTTTCTGATACATACAAACGCCCGCTCATTTTCTTTTATTTTAGCTTCTTAATTTAATTCTTCTTAAATACTTGAATTAATAATAAATAAATAATAAATAATATTCATAAGCTTGAAATTTGAGTGATACATTATTGAGGGATAGAATTGTAATTTTGTTAGAAGCTAGGTAGATAGAGGTCGAGAGGATGTAGCTCTTGTGATTTAATTTTGTCATCTATAATAAACAACCAATGGTATGCTACTTTTTTCCCCTTTCTCTTTTAAATGTGCTTTTGCCTACATATAAGTCCAACCTATCAAATCCAATCAAACAAAATCACACATATGATTTCACACATACACTACGTAATTTGAAGCATGCGAATTCTCTCGAAACCATCCGGTAGCATGACTTTGAACCTTTGTTTAGAATCAAAGTTGATCCTAATAGAATTATCTAAACTATCTCGTTTGCTTTACGATTTCCAACGGTTAGAGGGTGGTGGAGCCATGTTGGGGTGACCATAGTGTGGTGAGCGTTCCTCTCGCACTACCAAGGTGTGGTGATGGTGATTCATGGTTAAGACAACACGGAAGGAGGGTGGCATTGTGGTCTTTTCATTTTTAATAACATCAACTCTTTAGAAGATTAACTTAGTAACGGAAGGGAGTACTTCTCTCGCATAAAAACCAATGTCAAAATTAGCTCAGTACCAAGCACTAACACCTTCCTATGGGAGATGAAGTATCTCGGAGAAGTGATGAAAAACCTGGATAAGGAGAGAGAAAAAGCGTGTTGGCGAACGAAAATGAATTAAAAGCAAAAAAATCATGGAATGTGATAAAATATAAATCCCGAGTCTTAGTATTAATAAAATAATCATTTTAGCGGAGAAATATTTTATAAGTTTGTCCTACCTAATTAAAAAAAACTAAACTCGCAATTTAACAAACATTTATTTATCCAATTTTAATTGAGAAAACACATAAATAAAGATATAGTAAAGTATTATTTTTAGTCCCTGAACTTTGAGACATGACTCCACAATGCCACCTATAATTATGCACCAACAAGAAAAACAGCCTTGATCCTATCCCACCTCCACCTTCCTTAACCACCTTCTATGGCCGCCAATTCCTCTCTTTAAAACCACCCTTAGCCCATCGCCACCGTACGCCGTTCAAATTTCTTCACAAATTATGGAGAATAATTACTCCTATTCTTCATATCCAGACTCGAACACCTCCACCCCTCGCTCCCGGGAAGTTGATTGCGAAACCGCCTCATACGATGAACAACTCCCCAACAACCCTAACCCTAACCCTAACCCTAACCCTAACAATTACAAGGTCAAGCTTATGTGTAGCTATGGAGGTAAGATACTACCACGCCCACATGACAATCAACTCACTTACATCGGCGGAGATACCAAAATTCTCACCGTCGATCGTAATATTCGGTACGCTTCCATTTTACATAAACTCAATTCGCTCACCGATACGTCGGATATTTGTTTTAAGTATCAATTGCCGGGGGAAGATCTAGATGCATTGATCTCTGTTACAAACGATGAGGATTTGGAGCATATGATGACGGAATATGATCGAATTTTCCGTTCGTCGGCGAAGCCGGTTAGGCTGAGGCTGTTCATGTTCCCTTTATCTCCTTCGACGTTCGGCGGTGGTGGTGAGAGTAAGACGGAACAGCAGTGGTTCGTTGATGCCTTGAACGCCGTGCAGATCTCGTCTGCGCAAGGATCTTCGCCGGCATCGGAGAATCCTGATTTCCTGTTTGGATTTGATAAAGGAAACGCGCCGGCATCGGCTCCGTCGAAGGTGCAGGACGTCCCGGCGGTTGTCGTGCCACAGACGAACGTTTCAGAAGCCGCTCGTCCGGGATCGGAGTGTGGTTCGGAGGATAGTAACAGCAACCGACACGTGATCTCCGATACGGTTGTTTCACCGACGGTGGAAATCCAGAGACAGATGCAGGAATCTCAAAGGATGCAGATTGCAGCCAGTCATGAGCAAGCAATGAACATAGACCCTAGAGCTTATTACGGCGACTACTACACTCAAAAGATTCAAACGGCGACTGCCACCGGTCAGACGCGATACTGGCAGGACCAACGACACATGACAACCGGAGGTTACCAGATGTCTGTAGCCGGAACCGACTCTCCGGTTTATCTAATTCCGTCGTCCACCGGTGTCTATCCTTCTGCATCTCCTCCTCCGGTACCTGCTCCGCCTGCGCCTCAAACTCTCCGACCGGCAACTCAGGTGAGTCAAGGTCAGACTTACTACGGAATGCAGAGGATGGTGAACCCACCTGAATTCTACCGGGAACAGCCAGTGTACAGCACAATGACACAACCTCAAATTCAGCAGCCCAAAGTTGGTACATACCAAGAAGCCATTGGAATGGTGAGACCACAGGCTGAGCTCGGGTACGGGCAGGTGGGCATTGATGCCTCCGGGCGGCAGGTGTATTACACAACCTCACAGGGTGCGATGGCCCCTGCTTACCAACCGGTGGTTGCCGCTGCTGATATGAGACAGGCCCCTGGTTTAACTGTCAATCAAGACGGTAAGATGGTTATGAATCCCAATAAAGGTCCTTAAATTTCTTATGTTTGATTTTCTTGATCATGGGTTATTACAATTTGGACAACTTAAATAACTATATAGGTGTATATGCCTGTTTGGTGTGCCTATTTGGTTCTTGTTTTGCATTGTGTTTGTTGTATATAATTATTTATAATTTTTACATTCAATTTAAGAGTTTAATTTTGCATAATCATTTGGTATCTTTTTTTATTTTATTTTTTCTTTCTGGTTTTGAAAGATATATATTGCTCTATCATCTTGACATTTGTATTATGCACCAGTAAATTTGGTATATCAGATAATATTGTATACAGTTAGGAATGATAATGGGGGCGGTTCCTGTTTCCTGTCCGGGGTTTTTGGGGCATAGTGTATGACTGAGTCGAGATCTTTCGGGTTGAACCGAGTTGGGTCAGTAAAAGTTAAACTCTTGCTGGAGGGTTGCATGATTGAGACTCAACAAAGGAGGTCTTTCGGGTCATCTATTGCGATCCAAATTCATAATCATGGAAGGATGTGATTAACCTGATTCGGGTTCGAGTATCTGAGTTCACATTATCTTTTTGTACTATATAATTGATTTGGTGATAGTATAAAAAGAAATGTTTGAATTATGCTAAACGAAATTTTTATAAAATCTACTGTATTCTGATAAAACTGAATTACACAAACGTCCGCATTCTAACCATTGTATATTTGATACAACACATTCTTGATGTTATACAACAGACGACAGTGTAAGTTGAAGATAACGAACAACAAAACACCAGAACCTCACAAGTCATATAATGCACTCAGGTGCATCACGACTTGCTTCCGTCTTCGCATCAAAGTCTTTGAAGCTGCATATCACAAAAGCTACCAAAATCCCCACATGAACACTTACCATTAACAAATCTATGGAGTCTTTTACTGTCTCTTACCATGATCTCCCTCTGCGTTACCATTGAAACAAACTTTATAAATTTATGACAGTCACTGCACATACTCGTACTCTTCACAACACGAATCTCTGCAGGTATTTGTGTCTTCAACAAACCAAACACCACAGCAAACTTCTCACTGTGATGAACCCTAGAAAAATTCTCTATTTCTTCATTTTTGGGTATTTCTAAGTTTTCTTTCCACTCGTATCCGAGATTTCTAGCTTTTTCGAGCAAATCAGTTAATAAGACATGAACTTCTTGATACTTGGAAGAACATGATCTGTCATCTGGTTGAAAAGAGTAAACCTTACTTTTAATGCTGATCCAGCTCCAATCTTTCAACTTCATAACTTTTTCATCTTTCATAGCTTTTCTCACTCTAGATGCATCTTTCCATCGTTTTTCTGAGACGTACATGTTCAACAGCATAATGTACAACTCAGGATCTTTCGGGTTTAGACCGATTAACTGTTCAGCCGCATATAAACCCAACTCAAGATTCCCGTGACTTCTGCAACCTGCTACCAGTAAAGACCAAATGAACTCATTTGGTTCAAACTCCATCTTTTTCACAAAATTAAAAGCTTCTTCTAACCTACCTAATCTTACAAACATATCGATTATGCACCCGTAATGATCCATAACAGGACTAATCTTGTACTCGTTTTTCATCATTTCAAAATAACTCAGACCCTCTTCCACCATTCCAGCATGACTACAAGCTGCAAGAACACCAACAAACGTTACTTTATTTGGCCTATCGCCTGCTAATCTCATGTCACTAAAAAGATCTAACGCCTGTCGAGAAAGCCCATGTTGAGCAAACCCCGTTATCATCGAAGTCCAAGAAATCAAAGTTCTTGAATTCATCTCAACAAAAGCTTTACTTGCTTTCTTGATACTACCACATTTACTATACATGTTAACCAACGCCGTCCCAACAACAACATCTGATAAAAACCCAGATTTTATAGCCTGAGAATGCACTTGTTCTCCTTGTTCTAAACCTACAAGATTGCTACAAACTGTTAAAACGCTAGAAATTGTAAAAAGATCAGGTTTCAAACCTGATCTTTGTAATCTCAAAAACATCTCAAGTGCCTCAACTCCATTTCGGGTAGCTATTACACTATTATCAGCAACATCCATCATCTGGGCATGGCCTGCAATTATCGCATTCCATGTCACTAAACTCACTCTCTCCAATCCGTCAAGCAACTTCTTCGCTTCGATAAACCATCCGTTTTTTAGATACAAATACATGATGGAATTAGTCACAGGCAAGTTAGATTCATACCCAATTTTTACACTCAATGAATGAACCTGCAAACCGAAGTCTATGGCCTGAATCGTGCAACACAAACTCAACACACTTGTAAGAATGAATTCATTCGGCTCAACACCCTCCTCAAGCATTGCACTAAACAAACCCAAACCGGATTCAGAATTCCCATTTTCACCACAAGCGGATACAATAGTTGTCCACGAGATCACATTTCTTTCCCTTATCCTCCAGAACACTTTCATTGCAGACGCAAAGGACCCGCCACATTTGGAGTACAAGTTACACAGCGCATTCCCAATGCTTGTGTCATCCTCGAGCCCGTATTTTATGACATAGCCATGAACTGTCTTCCCTAACTTAACATCATACAAAGCAGAACAAGCGTTTAAAACAACTCCGATTGAGTAATTTGTGGGATATGATCCGTTTTCCAACATTTCTATAAACACTCTGATCGCAGATTCGGGCTTTAAGTTATGAACATAGCCAGACATCAAGGAAGTCCACGTGACTACATTTCTTTTAGGCAATTTATCGAACACCTTGCGTGCAGCTTCCATGGCGCCACATTTTCCATAAACGTTCACCAAAGATGTCATCACGAACAAATCTTCTTGTTTCCCGGATTTCATAATATGACCATGAATCATTTGGGCTTCTTGGAACGAGTTCTTTTCTAAGCATTTTTGTAAGAGTGGCACGTAAGTTGAGGATTCAATTTCTCTGAAATCCAAACTCAATGCATTAAAAGCTTTATCCAAATCACCAGAGCTAGAATTTCTCTGCTAACAAAGAAAAAAGATGATGAAATTAAATAAAAACCACTGTACTTGCATCTTTTTTGCTAACGAATTACAGTTGTAAGAAGTGAATCGTAAGAAAGGTGTACCTTTTCAATTGAAGGGAAACTAGCGGCACGTCTCTTGAGGTCTGATTCGAGTTTGGTCGTGTTGCCGATTACAAGTGAAGGTAAAGAAGCCATGAAAGCTTAAGATTCAGCTTATTTCATGATTTCGTTTGTGGGTTCTTCTTCTTTTTCCCCAGAAACTCTATTAAACTGTGAGGAATTTCACGTTATCTGCATATGCGTGTTTCAGTGTTTGGATGAAAATGGATTTCACAAAACAGGGGAGAGATGGGAAGAGGAATTTCTTTATCTTCGATCTGGGGTCCACTAACCAACCACTGTCTATAATTTTATAATTTTCCTTTTGTGTTTAGGATTATTATAATTAGTTAATGTAAGACACAACTACTCGTTTTCGAGCTCCGACTCGATTTGATTCGTTTACATCTCGAGATTATCATTTTTATTTAATCATACTACCAAAATTGGTTGGAACTTGTTACTTTGAAACATTATTTAACCCTAAATAAGTGAATAGTATGATAATCAAAATCACCTTCGCTATATCTAAATAGTCGACATTTAGGTTAGTTGTACCAAAGTGTATTAAGGTGTTCTTTATTCTTAAGATTGAATGTTCAAGTCCAGTTATAAATATAGATATATATATTAGGGTGCGTATTAGCCGTTTAAAAAAAGAGGTTGAATCTGATTATCTGCAATTAGATAAAATGGACTTTATTTTACGTATATAGTCATTGATCTTTCCGGTTATTTACTATTTTGGTCATTTTAATAACACATTCTACCTATCAAATTAGGGGTTATAGCTATTTTCCAAGCCTTGATCTTGTCGTGCCGACATGGTAAAGCCTCAAGCCATAACGAAACCAAGACGAGCTATTTCAAACCATGATATCATGATCTCTATGACTAAACCGACTGCAAATACTCACTTAATCTTCTACTCATGTATATATTGTGAAAGAATGAACGATATGTGATCGAATCATCGTCTTATTTTTGTTATCTTGTGTACGTATATTTGATAGAGTCGTACGTTTACAGTTGTTGATTAATGCATAAACCAAGTTTAATCGATCTACGTAGGGGTTCTGACGGAGGAAGGCTACGGCGGAGGGTCTAGCGAAGGAAGGCTACAGCGGAGGGTCTGGACACAACGGCGGAGAAAGGCTGCGGCGGAGGGTCTGGAGACAACGGCATAAGAAGGCTGCGGTGGAGGGTCTGGTGGAGGAAGGCTGTGGCAGAGGGTTTAGCGGAGGAAGGTTGCAACGGAGGGTCTGGAGACGGCGACAAATGAAGGCCGCGGTGGAGGGTCTGGAGGTGGCGACGGAGGAAGGCTGCGGCGGAGGGTCTGGAGGCGGTGATGGAGGAAGGCTGCGGTGGAGGGTCCGGAAGCGATAGCGAAGGAAGGTGGCGACGGGGGAAAGCTGCGGCGAAGGGTCTACAGGCGGAGGAAGAAGCCATCGGTGTTTGGAGGGTAGAGTCGGCTCACGTGTTATATCGATGGAACGAGATAGATATATTAGGGCTATGGAGATGTTTAAGGGTAACAAGGTAATTTCCACATTCCCTCATTCAAAGGATTTTAAAATCCCTCCGTCTAGTGATGGAATTCACTTTCCCTCATTTGATGGATTTTAATTCCTTCATATTCCCTCATTAAAGTGAACCAAACACAGGAATCCTTAGGAATTGGATTCCAATTCCTTCAGAATCCCAAGAATTCCTGCCAACCAAACGGTAAAGAGTGTTCAACACATGAACAAGTTTGATTCTACACAATTTGCTAAACTCTACGAATCTTCTCAACTAATGAGATTGCATGTGGTCTCATGCATGGTGAACATGCAAAATACACAACACTTCTTCAAAGACTTACTTAGCTGATGCATGTGGTCTCAGCTGATCAATTTCTTCACTCAGCTGATGGTTAGAATCTCTCAGCTGATGGCCTTCTACACTTGTCTTTTTATCCTGAAGTTCTTCAGTTGATGTCCTTCAGCTGATGCTTTGAGTAGAGGCTGCTTCTCAGCTGATGTTTTCATACTTAGCATAATTTCAATACTCTGATTCAAACAACACATGTTTGAATACTTTCTAAGTCATACTGAATGTAGGGTTTAGTTATCATCAAATTCTATATTTTATAATAGGCAGGGTTGATTATTAGGGTGAAGTGATTATCTCCCCAACAGATACAACATATTGTAAGGAAGAATCATCATTTACAAAGAATAAAGTGTGTGTTTTATATGGTGCAAATACTATTTTTAGATAATCATTCTACTCACCGTTAGATTCACATTGCATTCTAGTAATTCAACGTTTGATACTTGAATCACTTTGGCCAACACCCTCTATCATCTATAATCTAGGTTTTTTTTTCTTGAAGGTTTCGGTACCGTTGTTCAATTGAAGTCACCTAGATGGTTTTGTATCTCTCTCTTAAACGCTCTCGCTATCTCTCGATGGCTGAGATATCGAACTGTCTCTCCTTTTAGTTAGGTATATTAGTTGGGTAAGTGTCATGTTCATCTATTGACTGAAGCCTTGACTAAATGAAAACCAAAAATTCAAGTGGGTATCCAGCCACAAATCCCAACACATCTATTCGATCTCGCGCCACAAATTCTTTACCTTAGGAATTAAGAACACAAAAGGGGTTAATTATTGTCAATGGAAATGGTTTTTTGTAAGAATTGGAAAGATGACGAGGATGGAGTGGAATTGACCATAGCACCCTTCAAAATAGTCATCTAATAGCATAATTAGACGGACCGTTTGTAAAAGGACCATTTATGTAATGAAATTTGAATAGTAAGGAGTGCAAGCGTAAGTTTTGATTTTAAAGGACTAACCCACTAATTAGGACCATCACATAGACCATTTAAGTAATTTACTCTAATACAAATAATATCAGAGTTATAAACATTTGGCGGAAGCGATTAAAACTAAAACCGATTTTATACTTTTTGTAATACCTGAATTAATCTCGAATGCTTAGAAAACAACCTACAAAAGAGGGTTATTTTATAATCTCGGATGCTTAAGCTAGTCCACCCGTGATGATGTCTATGAACTTGTTTCAGCCGGAACTAGTAAACCTCGAAAAATCCAAATACCGGATAAACATTTACCTAAGAAAACCGAAACCCGCTTACCTAAAGAGGTCCCCAAATCCGGCCAAAGAGAAGTGATGAGAGATTTTGTTTTAAAGAATTATGATGACTATTATCCCTGATATATATTTAGAGAAAATCCTAAAAGAATTATTATCCGACGTGGGATAATACAAATTAGAGTTAATTACATTTTTGGTCCCTATGGTTTACATGAAATTTCAGATTTGGTCCTTAGGAATTAGACACTTGGACCAACATCGAAACATATGTTAAACGACAAGGATGAATGTCGTAATTAATGAAGCCTAAGGACCAAATCTGAAATTTCATGTAAACCACAGGGACCCAAAATGTAATTAACTCTAAGGAGGATGATAACCACAAACTTTAGGACTATAGATAAAAATAAAAAAGATAATATCACTTTTTAAAAATGGTAATTACAACTCATGTATTCATAATTAACTTTCTATATTTTTCATAGTTACCTTTTAATTAATTTTCAACTTTTCATACATGAGATAAAATTACCATTTTTAAAAACTAAATATTATCTTATTTTATTCTTATCCACAACTATAAAAACTGTGATTATCAAAATCCTAATAATTATTAGGAGGTTTGGACAAGGCAAATCATACAACAAAGTTAATATTCCTCTTGTTAGTTGTTTTCAAATTCAACATTCCACAAACTCAGAGCCGCCTAAGGTGATTTGGGTTTTGAATCCTTCGGGTGAATTATCTGTTTCCTCTATAAGGAAAGCTTTTGATGACTTGCTCCTAAAAACATCAAGCAATTGGCGGTTCTTCTGGAATAATTGAGTACAATTAAAGGTACGTATTAATGCTTGGAGGATTGCCCATAGAAGAATGGCCACTAAAGTTAACATGGAGAAAAGAGGTATGATGCTTTTATCGACATACTGTCCTATGTGTGGTGTTGCTGAAGAAACTGAGGATCATTTGTTTGTTTCCTGCTTAATATCAAAAGTGTTACTTAGGCAAATAGAGTCATGGTGGGGTGTTAGTTCCGATAACATCAATGACATTACACAGCTTCTAACATGGGGAAACACGCTGGGCTTCAAAGGCGATAAGTTGAAGGCTTCTTAGGTGTGCTATATACATATTTGTGGCTCATATGGAAACAAAGGAATGATAAAGTATACCCAAATGCACGTCGAAATAAAGAGATGTTGATGAGTAGTCAAATTCAAGCACTCTCGTACTTTTGAATTAAAAATATATAGGGGGAAAATGTAATTTAGAAAATAGATGGGCGGACCGGTGTATTTCACCTCATTCATGCTTTTAGTTAAGTTAGTATTGGTGTAATAGAGGGGCGTAGAAGTCTGGTAGTTCGGATATGTAATATTGTTGTTATTGTTCTGTAATCTCCAGCATCTTGTTTGATTTTAATAAAATTTGAAAACGCTAGATCCGGGTGATGGTCATATGTCGAAGCTCCGGGGATCTTGTGTTCTCTTTCGCTGTTAAAAAAAACATAAAAAATGAATTATGAATTACCATTAATATCGATCGATCGATCGAGCAGGGGATGGACGAGACTTTGAATCCCAATGAACGAATAACCATTGGTGTGTTAATTAATGGGTCAGTATAGGATGCAATTAAGTTAAAACTTCACTACCTCCTCACGTGTTACTGATCACATGTTACTAAAACCCTAATAATTAATATTAATACTACCGACAAATTTTAACCTAAAACACGGTGACAAAAATTAAGCTACCTAGTATATATATATGAATCCAATTCTAATTCTAACCAAGTAATTAATATATGCATATTTACAGTCATGAATATATAAGACGAACAATAATTAAGAGTTATAAAAACACAAACAGTACCTCCTTTCACGCATCAGTTGATATTGAAAAGAACCCTAACCTGCAGGTTTCGATCCATGCGGTGTGTGTGTACATATATATATATATATATATATCCATTCAATTCGATCATCGATCAGCTGTCTAGCGGAGATATAAAATGGTGATACGTACGTAGTATACAGTCAATTGATTTCTGATGCAGCATCATCAAGATTCTCATTCAATTACCGCCCAATTAAAGATTTACAATATATTGGTTGGGTAGCCATGTGAATCTTGATGATACCGCACCTGTAAGCAATGACAGTTTTAATTCGATACATCACCTGAAATTTAATAGATATTCCTTGAAGATCGATGGATTGATTGTTGGATCTATATTAATTGAAATCTCACGAAAACCCTAACCTACTTTGATAGAAACAAAACAAAAAAAAAAGTAAAGAAAGCCAGAATCTTTTTTCTTTCTTTTTCTTTAAAAAGTATATGAGATCGATCGATCTTTTTATTTATGAATAAACAAGGAAAACTCGATACTAAAATAGATCGATTAAAAAAATTGAATATGAATACCAGAAATCATCCATCGATCGATCAGAGTCAAATTAATCTGTGATTTCCATGGAGGAATAGAATGCAAAAGAGAGAGCTATTGCATATATATATATATATAAAATTTGGGGAGGGGTGTGTGGAACCAAAAACATGTTTGGTAGAATTGAAGAGAGAGTATATGATCGAATAGAAAGCAAAGCAGTTTATTTGGTGAAGCAAGGTTATGGGCGGGTTAGAGAAG
>JAUEJL010121255.1:0-11851 GCA_032274825.1 Drosophyllum lusitanicum | reverse complement strand
TGAAACTTAACGCCTGGTTGTATTGTGAGAAAATGTCTTTTGATGTAAATATGTGACTATCACGCTTTTGTATGAACTTGAGAGTTCAAAACTGCTTTTGTTGCTTCCGCTCGTTTGTAAGATAATTGTTTTATTTCTAAAAGACCTTGAAATATGATTTTATTTATATTTTGAAAATTGGGGCGTTACAGGTCGACTTGGGTGAGTGGCGGCGGAACCCTAGATTTGGTCAGTGGGTGACACAGTGAAGGTGGCGGTGCTGTTTGTGGCCATGGTGTTGGCAGCGATAGGGTCGCGATGGTGATGGGTGTTTTTGTGGCGGAGAGCGGCGGCGTTTACGACAGGTTGCTGCGGCGGCAGTACGCGGGACTTTAGGGTTCTACACAATCTAGAACTCACGGAACTTTGAGGTTAGGGTTCCGCCGTTGCATTTGTGTTGGTTGAGTTTAGAGCCACTGATGGAGCGGTGGTGGCGGTTGCGATGGAGTCGCAAGCCAAATTACGATGGAGTCGCCGGCCAAATTGAAGGGAGGGAGATGAGGTTTCTATGTTTTTTAAAATTGAGAGGTGAGGGTCGGTTAATAAAATAAAAGAGAGAGGAGAGATAAAGGGGAGAGAGGGGAAATAGGAGAGAGAAGAAGGTAATTACTTTTTTACCTTTATTTAATTAAATTAAATTATTCAATTTGTTTTTAATTACTGAAATGTCACAAATAATTATAGTCCTTGATTAAATGATCAAATTGCCCAGAATGCTTGCGAAAACCATTATAGACTAATTAATTATTATTTTGTCTTAATTAAATAAATTAAATTAAAAAGGGCTTAAAAGGTAAATTTAAAACTTAATCATCGCAGGAGCCGATTTGCCTACCGCCATTTTTGGTCATTGTATTGATTGTTTAGGAATCAAAATATGTTTTTTTTCTTTTACTTTCTTTTATTTACTTTATTTTTCTTTTATATAGTTAAAATCACTTTTTTATATTTTCCTTACTTCATTCTCTATTTATTAATCATAATCATTTATATTGTGGTTAGAATTTTTTTGAGCTATATATTAAGTACTTATACCCCATATATTCTTTTTGTTAAAATTTTTTGAGTTGACAATGAGTTTGATTAAACCAATTTTGAGTTGCACGTGCACATGTGCAGAAATCTGTATAGAAAAAAAAATCATCTAGTGTTACGTCTATATGTGCATGTGCATATATGCATGAGATGCACACGTGCACGGTCCATATATGCACCAGACACACCTATGCAGGATGAACAAGTGGTGCACATATGCACCCGTGTTTGTAAAAAATTGAATGTTATGTGCACATGTGCAAACATCTCATACTGTGCTAGAAAAGACCTGGCAAAAACGATAAAATTTTCTTTGAAAAAGTATAGTAATATAGATGTTATATTAAAGAGCATATTTTTCTTGTAAAATTTGGTATAATTTTCGTATTTTAATACCATTGCGTTTGGTAGATATTTTAGTTTTAAAAAATTATAGGTAAGTGACCCCCCCTTTATTTAAGTAATTTGCCTAAAATACCCCTCCAACATTTTTAAAAAGTGAAAATGACGGTTGTGTTCTTAATTAATTACATGTATGTGACAACTAATATTAACCTTTGATTAATTATGACTAATGGATACAAATGGTTCTCGCGTTAATCTCAATAAATCTGGTTCTCAAATGAACCATCATATATATATATATATATATATCGGAGCAGAGAGAAAACTGTATAAATGACACTTATATTGGAGTAGAGAGAAAATTGTAAAATACACACACAAACATATATATAGGATTGGTTACTTTAAGAACCAAAATTATTAGAGCTGTGAGAACCAATATGAGTCATCCATTTAATTTTGTAATCATTTTGTTTTTCATTTTAATTCAGAGTAAAATGGTCAAGCAAACTATAAATTGATTTTTGGATAAAACTTGAATTGTCTAGCCGAAAATTTTGGATTGCACTATTTGCTCCGATTCGAATGTTTCGGATTTTTGGACGAATAATTATTTTGGATTTTGAATTGATTTTGCTATTGTCATATAAACCGAATAATCTAAAAAGAACCGAATAATCTAAAAAGAACCGAATAATATATACATATATATTGACACACACACACACTATATATATATATATATATATATATATATATATATATATTGGGAGGTTCAAATGAGAAAAGAGATTTAGGTGAGAATGAGAGACTTAATCTCGACCTTCATTTGATTTGATCGAATGGTCTATATTTGGGGCTTCATTTGATTCATTACTCAACCATGAATTACGATGGTCTTGAATTGCAATGGGTGAATTGCGACCGTTAAATCTAATAGATCAACATCTAATTGATGGCTAGGATTTGTTCTCCCATTCACCTAAATATCCATTCTCAAAATACCCTCCCCTATATATATATATACATATATATGCATACATACATATACATATACATATATATGGGAAGGAGTTCATTTGTGAATCGCTCTTAATGGGAGAAACACGAGAACTATTTGTGACCACCATTAATGAGTCATTAATAATATTATTTTGGTCACTTATATATTTACTTAACCATGAATGTGTCTGGGTGCTTTCATTTACTTATTAACAATATTGTCGTATATAGAGTAGAAAGAAAATTTGCTCTATTCGCATAAAACTGATGATTTTAGTAATGACATGGAAATTTAGTAACCATTCGTAAACCGCATGTTTGTGCCACTTTGTGGGTTATTTTTGATATATTTGGTAACCACTTGTGGGTCTTTTAAAACCGTTGGTTAGTGACATAAAATTGTTTACTACTTTAAGACTCTTTAAAATTGGTGGTTAGTGGGTGAGTAAATAACAATCCACAATCTATAACTCAACATAATTACCGGTGAGTGAAACAACCGTCATGTTAGTAGATTTTATAACTACCCTTACAACTTGAAATTTTATATAAATATTTAATTTATTTAGATTTTCTTATTTTTTAACTAATAATTTCGCACATAAAATTAAGGTAATTATTGCATGTTTATTTTAATTCAATGTTATTTTGTGTTTTTAGTTATATTTAATTAAGTAATAAACTATACTCAAACAATATACGTATGTATAAACGAAATCTATTCTATGTTTGGATATTAATTTTATATGACGTAATTTGAGTATACTTATATTAATATCATTATTTTTGTACTTTTTAATAGATTTAGTTTAAATTCTAAAGATACAAATATATAATTGGCTAATAAAAATGCCTTGGCTCAAATTAAGTTATAACATCAACAATAGTATCATGGTATGCCTTTATAATGTAGGGGCAAAGCTCCATTGCGTAAAGTTAGACATGCTTAGAAACGGTAGTATACAAGAAAAAAGATTAGATTAAAGAGGGTCAGTCTTTTTAATATAACTTTGTTAGAATTCTCTTTATATTATTTATATATGGTGTCCATTTAACGAATATATATATAGGGAAAAGTTCATTTGAGAAACATTCTTAATGTGAATACCATGAGTACCATTTTTGTTATAATTCTCTTTATATTATTTATATATGTTGTCCATCCAACCGTGATGCGTCTAGGTGGACTGTCATTAAAGAGTGAGACTTGATTTTTTTCAAAATACTCCTCATTAATACATCATTAATGTGCCATCATTTTTATTTTAAGAACTTAAGGAACCATTATGAAACATTAAATCCATCCATCAAAGGTTTTGTACCATGTGTGTGTGTGTGTGCATATTATATATTGAGAAACACATTAACATTGCACTAAAAACTTTTAGATGTGAAATTTAATTTTATACTTTTTAAAAGAGTATGCTTAAAAAGTATTAAATATAAAAATTTTGTTTACATACCCGAGCAACGCACGGGTATAACACTAGTTGCCGGTTGTCGGTGAGGGTGAGGCGAAATCACTTTCTTGTAGATGGGACAGCGGTTCAAGTACATAAAATTTATAAATATTGGACTAAATTGAAATTTGATTACAAATATATTTGATTCATAAATCTATATCGAAACTTAAAGTAATTCTAAGACCAGTGTTGATCATCAGGTCATTATACCTATCAAATTGTCATCATCCACGTTAGAAATCTAGGTTTTCAATTGATTGGATTACTAAGAGTCGTGAAACACTTTCAGATTAAAGTATTTCGATGGTACAATCAAAATCACAATCGGAAAAAACTCATTATAGATTTGAACAGAGAATTGAGATAGTGTTGTTTTGATCTTTTTCTATACCAATTCGTGATAATGACCAATCTCTAGACGAAAAACTGCCATTGGCAGTTAGAAAACCAGCCAGGGGCTCTACCTCTTGGACCCCGCCAGGGGTTGCCACTCTTGGACCCCCGTCGTTTAGGGGCTTTGACCCTAAATAACATTGTACTTTGAATAAAAATAAATTCAAAGAAGTATGCACTCCGCATCACCCTTACTTGTTCGATATTTATCAAGATTCAATTCGTCAACAAGTTTATGTCATTACACTTAAATAATATTGGTAATACAAATTACCAACAATCCTCCCCTATTTAAGTGTAATCTTGATTAACTTAAAGTAAAATCATAACAATCAAAGTGATGCATAAATGAAAGATCGTGGCGATTGAATTTCATATTAGTATATTACTCATTCCAAATATTCGAATATCAAAGTGTCACTAAGGATTGAACCCTTTCTATTCATAGCGAATACATGAAGATAATATACACAACATTTTTCAACTCAAATGTTCTAACTTGACACTATATTTTACTAGCCTGTGTCCTATCCTTTAATAAGCATATCAAAGCTAAGTCCCATACTTCTTGAAGCGGCTAAACTTCATGCTTATTTAGGTAGTCCTCTTATTTTTGCATCTGCATATGCAATTTTTCAAAAGAACTACTAAGAAATATAACTTCAACCTCCTTTACTTGCAATTCTGAACACATACCTTGGGATGAAGTTAGTAATGTGTTCCAGTCTTTAAATATCAAGCTTTCCATATTGAATTTAGCACCTAATAATATATTAGATGGGAATTGGGTATCTTAATATGAAAGATTTTAGATGGACTTCAAACCCATCCCCACAGCCGCCTTGTGCACAAGATCTCTAGCTAACCCTTTGGTTCGATGATCGGCTAAATTTAATTGAGTTCTCACAAACTCTACAGATATCACACCATTCATGATGAGCTCAAGAATCATACTATGTCTAACATCTAAATGTCTAAACTTTCCATTATACATTTGACTATAAGCCTTAGCCAAGGTAGTAGCACTATCACACCCGATAGAAATGGTAGATATCGGTTTGGGCCATAATGGAATTTCATATATCAAATTCCTTAGCCACTCAGCTTCTTTACCAGCTGTAGCCAATGCTACAAATTCAGATTCCATAGTTGAGTTTGTAATACAAGTCTTTTTCTTGGATGCTTAAGAAATAACACCTCCTCTATGAAGGAAAACCCAACCACTTGTAGAGGAGTGATCCTCCAAATCATTAATCCAGCAGGCATCTGAATAACCTTTTATAACCGAAGGAAATCCACTATACGTCAAACCATAATTCATGGTTCCTTTTAAGTACTTGAATACTCGACTTAACACCTGCCAATGATGTGAACTAGGATTACTAGTATATCTACTAAGCTTACCCACATCATATGCTATATCAGGCCCAGTGCTTATCATGGCATACATAAGATATCCTATAGCTCTTGTGTATTCTAGCTGAGACACTAGAACTCCTTTATTAGGTAGAAGCTTAAGATTAGGATCTATAGTAGTGCTAACAGGAGAACAACTTTCAAAGTTAAATTTCTTTAATATTTTCTCAATATAATGTGATTGAGAAACTGAAATTCCATTGTTTCCTTGTTTGATTCTTGTACCAAGAATCACGTCAGCCTCCCCTAGGTCTTTCATATCAAAACTAGATGACAAAAATTTCTTCGTCTTATCAACTTGATATTGGTTGGTACCAAAAATTAGCATATCATCTACATATAGACTAATTATAACTCCTTTACCAGAAGTATCAAATTTACTATACACACACTTGTCAGCTTGGTTTAGTGCAAAACCATTAGACAAGATCACATCATCAAACTTGTGATGCCATTGTTTTGGTATTTGTTTCAAACCATACAATGATTTCTTCAACTTGCACACCTTGTCTTCATTTCCAGGCGTCACAAACCCTCCAGGTTATTTCATGTAATCATCTAATTCACCATTCAAGAATGCAGTTTTCACATCCATTTGATGAATTTTAAGATTATGTATAGCTGCAAGAGCTAACAACAATCTAATAGTGGATATCCTAGCAACTGGAGCATAAGTATCAAAAAGTTAATGCCTTCTTTTTGCCTAAAGCCTTGGATAACCAATCTTGCTTTATACTTATCTATGGTACCATCCACTTTCATCTTTCTTTTGAGGATCCATTTACATCCTAATGCTTTGCAACCAGGAGGCAAATCAGTCAATACTCAGGTATTATTATGCATGATAGAAATAATCTCATCGTGGATTGCTTTTTTACAAAAAGTAGCATCCCTAGATATGATGTCATAGCTTTCGTTAAAAGTCTTTGGATCCTCCTCAATTATAAAACAGTATTGATGTTGAGATACAATCTCATCCCTAGTTCCTTCAGCTAAATAAAGTTGAAAAACAGATCTAAAAGACTTAGCTTTTCTAGCTCAAGTGCTTCTCCTAGGTTCAGGTATAGAACTTATACCACCAAGTATATCTTTAGCTTGAGTTGAGTTTTTGTTAGGAGATTTTTGAATCATATCCCTTGGTCTAGGTATAGATGTAAATCTCTCTTTTCATCAAATATAGCATCTCTTGACTCTATGACAATGTTAATAGACACAGAGTCATTCGATTCTATAACATAGAATCTATATGCTTCGGAATGCTCAACATACCCAATGAAGATATAATAGACACCTTTCTCACCCAAGGTTTTCCTTTTGGGTTCGATCCTTACAACTGCTCTACAACCCCAAACTTTTAGATAACTCAAATTTGGTACCCTTTTATACCAAATTTCGTAAGGGATATTTTTACTCCTTTTATTTGGAGTTCTATTCAATATATAACATGTTGCCAACATAGCCTCACCCCAAAATCCATCACTCAGACCAGAATAAAATAACATGGAATTCACCATTTCCTTCAAAGTTCTATTCTTCCTTTCAGCCACAACATTTTGTTGTGGTGGTAAGGAGCCGTAGATTCGAAATAAACTTGATCATATACTCACCACCTCTGTCAGTACGCAAAACTTTTATAAAGTTATTTTTATGTAGCTTTACTTCTTGTTTATAAATTTTAAATTTATCAAGAGCTTCATCTTTTAAATGCAACAAATAGACATAGCAATATCTAGATGAATCGTCAATTAAAGTAATTACATACTTTTTATTTTCTAGTGAAGGTGTAGCATGAAAATCACACAAATCGCTATGAATGAGTTCTAATACTTTGCTTTCTCTACTAACATCCTTAAAAGGTTGTCTAGTAATCTTTGTTAACATGCAAGTTTTACAACTTTTATTATGCATATCAAAAGCAGGTATTAAACTCATTTTAGACATATATTTTAATCTTTTATAATGAATATGACCTAGTCTAGCATGCCATAATTTGGATTTGCTTAAGTTATTAATAGTACTAGATGTCATCATGCAAATCGAATCATCATAAGAAGGATAATTAAGATTCAACCTAATCATACCATTACATACATAATCAAATCCAACAAAAGTACCATCTTTTGACAAGATATACTTGTCACTTTCCAACACTTGTTTGTAGCCACACTTATTCAACATAATTTCAGATAAGAGATTCTTTCGAATCCCCGGTATATACAACACATTGTCTAAACCTAAACATTTTCTAGAAATGAAATTAAGTAAAACACACCCTAATCCTTTGATTGGTTTAGTTGCAACATTGCCCATCTTCACAACAGATCCATCTTCAATTGGTTGGTAGTCTTTAAACCAACGGAGATCCTTACAAACATGACTTGTTGAACCAGAATCAACCCACCAAGCAACATCATCATCCTGCACATAAAATGCCTCTGATTTTAAAGAAACATAATTCTGCACATAATTAAAATTATGTACTAAATCACTATTCTGACCTTGTTGCTTTTCTGGATCCTTAGATCCACTTGGACCAGCATCTTTGTTCACGTCCTTGTTTCCTTTACGAACACAACAATCCTTTTTGAAATGACCCGGTTTGTCACACTTCCAACATGCAAGTTTAGACCTTTTGTTGGAGGATTTGTCATCTCCACCTTTGTACTTTCTTTTATTCTTAAACTTGTTGGAGTTCTTGGATCCTTTACCTTCCACCATGTTCACAGAAGAAGAACCAACTTGATTCTTACCTTTAGGATTATTGTCAAATTCTTGAGTCCGCAAAGACTCTTCAATCCTAAAGTGGCTTCCAAGTTGAACCAAAGTTAACTCTTCCTTGTTATGTTTTAGAGTATGTTTGAACTCTTTCCAGGAAGGAAGCAGTTTGTATATAATCATAGCAACCGAGATGGCTTTATCCATCTTTAGATTATGTTAAACAAACTGTCCTAGAATCCTTAACAATTCGTGATATTGTTCCATGACAGGCCTGGTATCAACCATCTTGTAATTCATAAAATTACCAACCAGAAACTTCTTACTAGAAGCATCTTCTGCCATGTACTTGGATTCCAGTGAATCCTAAAGTTCTTTTGAAGATTCGATATTTTGATAGACATCAAATAAAGAGTCACACATACCATTCAAAATATGACCACGACATATGTAGTCATCGTTCTCCCACTTCGACCTCCTCCTTAACACTTCTAAGGATTCATCTTCATTTGGGTATAGGTGTACTCAAAACATACACCACTTTCAATGTAGTGAGAAGGAAATGCATTTTCTTCTGCCATCTACGAAAGTCCCGCCCTTCAAACTTTTCCAATTTATCGAACTTGCTTGTCATGTCCTTCACAGATTCTCCATTCTCCATTTTCATAGAATACTTCAATCTTTGTTAGAAATCTGGGTTTTCGATTGCTTGGATTACTGAGACCTGAGAGTCGTGAAACACTTTCACTTTGAAGTATTTCGATGGTACATTCGAAATCAAAATCAGATAAAACTCAGTAAAGATTTGAACAGAGAATTGAGATTGTGTTGTTTAGATCTTTTTCAGAACCAATTCGTGATAATGACCAATCTCCAGACGAAAAATTGCCATTGGCAGTTAGAAAACCACCAATAAACTATCAAAACCGGGTGGTTCAAAAGACCAGCCAGGGATTGCTACCCCTTGTACCCCGCCACCGGGGGCGCTGCCCCCAGATCCTTGTTGTTCAAGGGCTTCACCCCTAAATAACATTGTACTTTGAATCAAAATAAATTCAAACAAGTGTGCACTCCGCACCACCCTTATTTGTTCGATATTTATCAAGATTCAATTGGTCAACAAGTTTATATCATTACACTTAAATAGTATTGGTAATACAAATTACCAACATCCACTAGGGATTGTTTGTCACAAGCTCGTCGTCCGGACGTCTTGTCATTCCAGTAACGAGCTCGTTAACATTTTCTTTTTAAAAAAAATCCAACCAATGAAATTAATTTAAATTAATATTATGCGGATTCAGTAACGATAGTGATGGTGATGTAGATGTTTAGTCATGACTATGGTTGTTTAGTCATGTGATAGTTATAAGCTGAAAAAACTGATGTGACAATCAGTAATAATGGTCATTGATGTCATGACTAATGGTGGTATTCAAGAAACTGCTAAAATTATAGAAAGGGCCACAAATTGATGTGAAACGAAAACCCACGAATCGTAATTATGGATTTATACATGGATCATAAATTAAGTTTCAAGATGTGAATCGAAAACTCACAACCTTGAAGTGTAGAAACGTAAAACTTGAATTGGAAACCAAGATGTCAAAATGAACCGTAAATTATAATAAGAGTTAATATGATGAAATCGTGAATATAGGTGGTTGCCGGTAGTTGTTTAATTTCCGGATATTCGATATGTGATATGTGGTTAAATACCTAGACTAAGAAGCAAGTGAGTTTCCACTACCTATTCTTTGTGATGTGATATGTGCATCATGTGTTATGTACTTGAAACTGCGAACTCATAACCGGGGGGCAGGTTATCTAATGCTGGAGCATCATGCTCGAGTGGACCATTATTGTTGATGTCGGTGGACATGGTGGTCGAGAGCGCCTTATGTGTAGTCATGTAGTGCTATGTTTTTCATCATAAGGTATGAGTGTTGTGTTGTTTACTAAGATTTATCTTTACTTGTTGTTCATTTCTTTTCGGGTTGTTTGGATTAGTACAAGAGGAAAACTCCGACGTAATAGCAAAGCAGCAGCGTTTCCAAAATTTGATTTTAATGTTAAGACAATTAATTTTTAGCTTCCGCTAGTCAATTACTAAACACTTTATAAATTCTGAATGGATGTAGTTATGAGTCCTTAATGGTTGATTTGTGATTTATTAATATTGAATTATATATTCTTGTAAAAAAAATTGGAGTGTTACATATTTTTAGTTTATTCATTTTTTTGCAGACATGTTTTTGACAATTTTTCTACATTAGAACTTTTGTAAAACAACATATAGTTTAAAATAAAACGATACACGTGTTTTATATAATGATTGTTTTATATATGCGTCGTCATCAACTCATCATCTACTAGTCGTCATCAACTCATCATCTAAGTATGCGTCTTCATCCAAACTATCAGCATCGTCTACAAAGCTCAAAGGAGTAAGAGCTGGCTGAAACTCGGGAATTTGTATATTCACACTTTTAATGCGTCAAATATACTTCTCAGCATTAATAGATGCATTATTAGCCGTGATTATTTCTTAATTTCACTTGTTCTTTTGTGTAAACTTTTCCATTTTTAGATCAAGAGCTTGTAATAGAAGCAATACCGGGCAACTTTCTACCAGGCGCAGGAGAATGTCCCTGACATTCACCGAATCCGATTAATGAACACTCCCATAAATACGTTTCTTATCACGACATAATATGTATACAACACTAATTAATTATTTAAGCATTGATTCTAATATTTTACGAAATCTCCAAATTTACTCGTTGTTATTTCAGTTTCTTTGATAACACTATAAGAAATATAGTTATGGGTGTAAAGTAATATTTATGGTGTATAAATCATCTCTTTATTTTTTTTATTTTCTGAAACGATAGAATCTCTTAATCTTTTAATATAAATAAAAGACTAACATGAATCAAATTTATTGGACAATCCTACCTATTCATTTAATAAAATAAATTTAATTGTTCAATCTTGACCATTCATTTAATCAAAATTTTAATTTTAATTGCAGTTCCTTTTCGGGCGGCTGTAGGACGGACGGCCGCCTATAGGTGGTAGGGTAGGGTGGGTGGTACCTTTTGACTTTTTTTGTTCAAAATTGAATCGAAATCATTAGAGAAATTCCATATATGTTCTTCTCAAACTTTATAATATCATATTTGTCTATCCTAATTTATAAATATCATATTTCGCTTTTATAGAATATCAAAATATCACATTTAACCAGATTTTTAATAATCGATGGTGTGTACAACAAATACAGTTATGTCTGTTGTATGATAATACCGCGTTTCTTTTGTCACGCCCGCCCTTAATCTTGCGTCAACCCGCTTTAACCATTGATCTGGGTGTTGACACCGTCTGTTGCCATTTTTTTGAATTCTCATTTATTTTGTGTTTTATTATTAATTACTATTTTT
>JAUEJL010121244.1:0-11852 GCA_032274825.1 Drosophyllum lusitanicum | reverse complement strand
GTCATTTTTTAAATTCTCATTTAATTCGCGTTTTATTATTATTTAATACATTTTTATTAATGTTTAATATTTATTATTATTTAAAACAACCCGTGTATTATACGGGCATTTATGTAATAGATGGATACATCATGATTAAATAGTTATATCATTAAAGAAAGTTATATAACACATATAGATTATAGTAAAATTTTATGGTCTTTTCTTAATTCGGATTTTATGGTTATTTGTATTTAGTGGATAAGAAATTTGAATTAGATAATTTAATGTTAAAATTGAGTTTTAATTTTGACCCTTTAAAATCAAAATTGAGTTTCAATTTTAACCAAAATGAATGGCTAGAATTTAATATTGAATAAATGAAATGTTAAGATTTTCCAATTAAATTAATGAAGATTAGTTTTTATTTAAAAGATAATCATATTATTTGTTAAAAAAATTGAAAAGTAGTTACATGAATAGGTCAATACCAAATTTTAAAACTTAAATCACAAAATTCTTTTTAGTCAATGCCTAATAAAATGAATTAATAGAATTAGAAAAAGTAAAAAAGTTATTATTATTACTAGCTTAATACACCATGTATAAACACAAGAGATTGTTAATGTATTTTATGGTGTGAAACCTTAATCGTATAATAAATCCATATATTGATAACAAATTAAAAGACATTTATGAAAATCAGAAGATCAAGAATGAAATTTGATATACTCACAGATTTGCGCCCATAATTGTTAGTAGAATTAGGAATTTACATGAGATTCAATTAAGAAAACGGTTAACCCGTATCTACTTAATATCCATGTCTAACTCAAAATCACGGCTTAAGCCTTTTAATGTAAGAAATTTTTCATTCGTTAGCCATTTTAGAAAATAAAGGGGGATAATTAGTGAGAAAAAAATTCTAAAAGTGAAATGATGACATCATAATTCCTTTTATTTTAATATATATTAAAGATAAAAGATTATGTAATGCAAGTATAAATTAAAACAAGTCTAAAAAAACAAAACTCCCTTAAATTTCACTGTTCTTGCCATGTCTCAAAATTTGCCCTAAAATATCAAAAAGAGTCATTACCCAAACCCACGTAAACCCTAGTACTTCAATTGGCAGTTCTCTCATCACACCAAATTGATTGAAATTGTCGCTTCTCTCGTCGTATTTGTTAGTACGTTCTCACCTCAACATATTGATTAACAGTAGCAGTTCTATCTTTTCCTTCTCTTGAAGCTCCCCTCACCAAATCGATTTGTAGGAGTGACAAAAAAACCTGCACCCTATAAAGAACCAGATATCCAAACACAGTTTGACCCAAGAATCCCTGATGTGTGTGGGAGAGTTATTAAAGAAATAAGAATTTAAGTGAGAATGAGTGACTCAATGTGGGCCTTCGGTTCAAAATAATCAATGGTTTAAAATTAGATGACAATTTGTAATTTAATAAACATTAAAAAGAGAAGGGTATGCTTTTTTAATTAAATTAAGGGTAGTATGAGAAATTTCAACATGCTGTCAATGTGCACAGCACTTCCAGCCCACCTTGTTTGACCTTTTTTTTATTTTGATTTTATTTTTCTTTTAAATTTTACAAGTAAATTTATACATGAAACTAATGCCGGCAATTTCTGACCCAACACAAAATACGACCCGAAGCCGATATGAAAAGTGACACGAACCCGAAACGGGTCAAAAGCGGGTTGACACGAAAATAAATGGTTAGGGTCAACGTGATAACCCGAAAGTGACCTGTTTAACGGTAAAATTATAACATTATAAAATTTTCTTTAATACTTAATTTTTCAATTTTGAAAAAATGATTGTGAATTCAAATAAGGGAGTGATATCTTAAGCCAATAAACTCGCCAAACAAAAGTACAAAACTCTTAAACATTAAAAACTTAAAATAAAGAATAAAAGATTTACAGTTAAAATTATAGTACGTCATTTTGGTATTCGTTATTTTAACTATATGACTTTGGTACTTTTACATTTGATTACTTAATAGGTGGTACTTTAGTATTTTGAATCGATTCATTATTCTATTTAATGATGAATAATTTTAAATTATTCGGTTGTTTAATGACATTATTTATTGGTACTTGATAGAATAATAGTACATAATAGTTTTATTATATTCATTTATATAAGTTGAATAAAAAGTAAAATCAAAATTTGAATCAAACCGTAACAAATACAGAATTTAAAGTTTAAAATTGAAACGAACATTGAATATTGAAGTTAGAATATAAACGAAAATCATTTTCAAAATTCTTACCGAGAGTTAGAAAACAAACATTGAATTTGAAAGATTGATTAAGAAACTCGTAGTTGAAACGAAAAACCATATTCAAAATCTCACTCGAAAACCATATTCAAAAACTGAAAAAATACGCGTCGATCACACTTGGCTTAAATGGGTCGACACGAAAAAAAATGACACAAGCTGAACCTGACATGAAAATAATAGGTAGAAATTGAGTCAACAAAAATTTTATTTTTTAGGTCTGTATTGGTTTAAAAGATTCAAATCAAACAATTTTTTAATATTTAATTGTTAATTTAAAACCAATTATAAAAACAAGAGTAAATTTTATAACTAGATTATAGGTTGTGAATATACCTACTATTTTTAATTATAATAAAGGATTATAATTTATAATTTCGTTATAGATTGATATTTACTTTTTATGATATTATGTTTTTCTCAACTGTTAACATACACATTTTTTATCTACATCTTATATTATAACTCTCAACCTCTAAAAAAATAAAACATCTTAATACCGCTAGACTGAAAATCCTTAGGTAAATTTACTCTTTATAATATTACAACATCTTACTATCATACGTATTGAATGTAATTTTAATTTTAAAAAAAATTATTTTTAATACAGTTTAACATATCATTAACGCAATTAAATTAAATTATATATTCTAACCCTACATGTATTATACATTATTTATATTTATATGGCCACTTCAAAACCCTGTTCCTGCACCATTTTATGTGACTTTAGTGGGGTGCTTTTCCATGAACCGATTACTATGCATAAACCAATGCACCATTTTATCATGAGATATTGAAAAAGACGATTGATTATCATTTTACGAAATCTATACTATATTATAAAACATTTAAGTCTTTTTGCTTAATCTCTTAAATTTTAAGTATTTTGAAATTACTAAATTACCCATAATATGGCAAAATGAATGAAAATACAATTAACTTTGTCTTAATTATCATTGTATACAACCAACTTAAAATTCTTAAAAATAATACAACCAACTTTTATAATTCTTTCATTGTATGCAAATAACTTTTTTCTGTGTCTAATATTTAGCTACCATTGTATACAATAAACTTTTTTATAATTTACATAGTATACAACAATTTGCATACAATGAGAGGATTATAAAAGTTGATTGTATTGTTTTTAAAAAAATAAAGTTGATTACATACAATGATAATTAAGACAAAGTTTATTGTATTTTAATGTAATTACCCTATAAACTAAATGGAAACTATTATATGAAGTAACTATTAAATAGAGTTAATAAAATTCTTATATTCCATTTTAATAACTAAACTTTCCATATTAATAAAAAACAAGTCAATACAAAATAACTTAATTATTAAAAGATATTTTAATAACCAAACTTTTCATTTTAAATATTTTATCATGTAATAAATATTTTAACATAATTATCAGAAAATGTGAACAAGTAGAACTCATAAACATGAATAAACTATAATCAAAATTTATAAACATATTTTTTTTGTTTTTTAAATAGTTCATATAATCAATAGTTTCAAATTAGTTTACTATATTTTCTCAATCTTTTAATTTTAAATAGTTTCAAATTAGTAATTTACACTCTGTATTTTCATGCAGTTTACCCTATTTTATAAGTAGAGACAATTTTTCTTATTTAGTTGTTCTCAAAGTTTATTTTAAAAATAATAAAAAAGTTTATTTTAAAAATAATAAACGAGTTGATTGAGAGCAGAAAAATAAAGAAAATGAAAACAAATAAAATAGACATGTTACCAAAGTAAAATTATTCATTGTCACCATATTACGTATATACAAAAAATGGACAAGTTATCGAGTAGAAACTATTTGATCCCGCTGCATTACGCGGGTACCATGCTAGTAAATATAAAATGACCAAAACACCCCTTAATTTCTCATGATCAATTGGCATTTTATTACTATATATATAGTAATTAGTGACTTTAGTAAGGGAAAAGTATATTTGATAGTTTTTTGCTTATGTTATCTTAAATTTAAAATTTATAGTTTTTATTATTTATCATGGTAGCAAAGATGAAACAAAGACAAGTGTGTTTATCTAGAGCCATTATATTGTGATGTGAGTGTGTAATCTATGTTGAAGATTGTAATAGATTAAAATATGATATATTTATGGAAGAAAGAGAGTCTAAATAGTAACACCAGAAAATGATATCGTTTTAAACCAATCATTCACTATAATTTTGTTGGCAATAAAGAATAATGTTTGGATTGTTTCACTCTAATCTATATGGTAGACCTTATGATATATCTAGGTCATTAATATGTTGTGTGACATGTGAGAGGGGAGAATGCAACAACATCACCCAATAGAATATTGATAAACTTGCATATGAATCATAATTGTAAGAGTTAATTGGTCAAATCGTCATTTGACTTAATTATTTCTGTTGATTTAGTCATTTAACTTCAAGAGTGGTGAAGACAGTCTTTTAAGAAAATATTTTGTGGCAAGGATAGTCCTTTCTAACTTTGGCCGTTACTAAAATCAATTAAATCAAGGGTAATTTGGTCTTTCTTACTTTTATTTTATTTTTTAGTCATTTTACCCTTTTATTTTTAATTTTTAATTAATTAAAATAAAATTTTATCTTTTTTAAATAAATACACAATCTCTCTTTCCTCTCTATACACACAAACACACACAATCTCTCTCCCTCTCATCTTCCTCTCCCTCTTGGAGATTAACCGCCCACCACCACCCTCCAAGCACCACCCATCGCCACCGCCACTATTCTCTCTCACTTCTCTTTTCGCACTCATATCCTCTGTTTCTCACTCTCCTCATCCTCCATACACACAAACACACACAAACCCTAAATTTGTATCCAAATCGTGTGAAAACCCTATATCTGTACCTAAATCATATGAAAACCCAAGATCTGTACCCCAAATCGTTTGAAGATGAAGTGGTGGTGGTGTTTTCACCGTGAGAGAGAAACATAGAAGGAGGAGTGTTTGAGGATGAGGTGGTGGTGGTGGTGCTTTCGTCATGAGAGAGAGATGAGGGAGGAATCTTTGAAGATGAGGCGGTGAAGGTGGTGATTTTACCGTGAGAGAAACATAGAGAGGAGAGAGAAGTGTCAATGAGGTAGTGGTGTGGTGGTTTCACTGTGAGAGAAACAGAGAAAGGAGAGAGAGTAGTGTCTCGAGAGAGAACAGAAGAGAGAAAGAGAAAGACGCGAGGATGAGAGTAGTAGTGGTGGTGGTTGCCGACGATAGGGGCAGCGGTGGTGGTTGCCGACGATAGGGGCAGCGGCGGTGGTTGGCAAGAGAGAGAGTGCAAACTCTAGAAAGAAAGGTAAATGAACAGATGAGTTGAATAACACAGAGACATATAATATATACTAATAAACAAAATTTAATAAGTAAATAATAAAAATAAGGATAACATTGTCATTTTACCTTATTTTAATAGATATAATAAACAAAATCCGTAAAAAAAAAGATTATCCTCATCATAAAATATTGTTTAAAGAATTATTTTTACCAATTTTAAAGTTAAAAAACGATTTAATCCAAGTAACTCTAATTGTAATTAAACAGAAAAAGAAGGTATATAATTGAAGAAATGTCATTGACGACGAGATTCTGTTGGGTTTGACTTTTGATTGATACGTACAATCATCATCATAGCTCGTCAGTTCTAATTGAAGTATCATCATGTCATCACGTCACCAATTGTCATCAAACCAACAAAGTACATAAAGCGAGAGAGATGACATGGATATATATGGTCAATGTCAAAGTCAACATACTTGCGGCCTTAAAAATTTTATATATTGATTTTTTTTAAATATTGCGGACTTTTTAAAAGTCGGATTCTTTTAAAATTTTACAAAGATCTCAACTTTTAAAAACCCCGAAAATAGTAGAAGTGAAAAAGAAAAAAAGGCATTAGTAATGTGAAATAATAATAATAATAGTTTATTTCACAGAATACTAATTAAGTTGGAAAACTGTTTCACCAATACCACTCATGAATAATGTGAAATAAAAAGAAGAGTAACCTTGATAAAAAAATTTCAAACTTTGTTACTATTCTATAAGTTTCCCCTAATGATAACAAAAAAATTGAAAGGTCACCTGCATGTGATTTGGTCAAACTCAAAAACGTTACATTAATCATTAAATTCGGGCAGTTTATTACTTTAATGTTTTAATATAAAAAAAGTTTAGTTTGCCACATAAAATATTAAATAAGTATATTTTATTACATTTTCATACACTTAATTAGCCCTTACATTATAGGACCATCATCTAACCCCCACTTACTTTCTCTAACCCACTGTCACATTAACATTCACATTATCTCCCACCTCTAACCCTCTCTACCTCACAAACTCTCACATCCAACCTTCTTCAACACACATCAAATATTAATAAAAAATATATATTAATTAAGAGAGAGAGAGAGAGAAGAAAAACAAAGAAAAGAAAAAAGAGAGGAACCCGCCACTGGTTTGGGAACCAGCTAGGGAATCCCACTACCATCAACCCTATGAGACCACTCGCATCGGTTGATGGTCTAGAGCTAGAACACCATCACCCCTCATAGGGTTGATGGTGGTAGGGTTCCTAAACTAGTTTCCAAACCCGCCATGGTTCCTCCTTTTTTTCTTTCTTTTGTCTTTCTCTCTTTTAATTAATATATATTTTTTATTAATATTTGATATGGTTAAAGAGAGTTGGATGTGAATGTTTGTAGGGTAGAAAAGATTAGAGGTGAAAGATAATGTGGATACTGATATGGCAACGGATTTGATAGAGTAACTATAGATTGGATACTGACGATCTGAGAGGTGACAGTGTTCTAGCTCTAGATGGAAATCCAACCAACATCGGTAACCCTCCGATGCGACCGGTCTAACACAAACTACTAAGACAAGACAATTTCATTTGTCAAATATTAAAAAAAAACATCATTATCATTAAATTAAATTTTTTCTTAAGCAAGAATCAAAGAAAACAAACTAAGACAATACAATCTTTCTTCTTCAAGAAAATGACATCTCTCACAAACTATAATTTTTCTTGATTCCAATCTTGTAACCAAAAACAACAATAAGAAATTACCAAAATACCCATCTATGCATAAACCTATCCATAAGATAAAGCCATCAATAAAAGTGCAGCTTCTTCTACTTCACCTAGCTTCCTCCTTTGCTTTGTAATGGTGGATCTTGGTCTCTGCAACACAAGTTCTGTGCCAACAGCCATAAGTTTCCTCTTCGAACAAAAACCACCGATGCCGACGCTCTTATTGGAGGTCAACCCACCGGTTTGACCATCTCCGCCAGATGTAAAGGTGGTTCCGGTGGTTGTTTTCTTTCGTTTCTTCTCATCTTTTGTTAGACCTAAAAGGGCTCTTCGCTTTTTTCTGCTTCTGATCCCACAAGCATTGCATAAAGACTGCATATTTTCATTAAATAATTAAATATTAGATCATGGTTTTCTTGCTTTTCACTTCCATTTTTGTATATTATTTTGATAAAATTAATGAATTAAAATATACACAAAAAAATATCACAAATCTTAAGAGACAATGACTGTAAACTTTTTCGTTTTAGATGATTTTTTATATAATGAAAAAAATTATGATCAATTTAGTATAAAACCATATTTTTTATATAAAAAAAAGATTAAAATTTCACTAAACTCCAAGAATAATATATTTTTTTATAATTTTAATTTACAAGAAATAAAATTTCACTAAACTCCAAAAAAGTATATGAAAATACATAAAAAAAAGTTATATATAAAAATTAAATGAATCATGGATGTATATATATAAATGATAAATGAAAAGACAAGCTAAATATGTATGACAGAAAAAGAATTAAGATAACAATATTTAATATGTGAAATAAAAAACTTCCAACTATACATACTAATTAGGAAAAATAAATTAAAATAAATAATGTTATTAAAATAAACTAAGGTGACATGATGTCGGATCGGTATTTTACAGAGTACCAAATTTGGTTTGGTCCAAAGACTGTACTGAATTTCATATCAAGTATTCATATACGACACTGGTACTAATACCAGATACCTTTTTTTCTAATCCATTCGATACTAGTCCCTAATACCAAATATCACGTACCAATTTAGCAATATTTTTAGTACCGAGTACCAACTAAAAAGTCTAACTCTGTACCGACTAATGCTTCCCAAAATAGAGTTAAACATTAAATAAAAATATTTAAAAAAAAAAAACAAAAATTAAAAGATACCTTAGGGCCAACAGGACCCCCTCTCCAGAGAGGGGTTTTAGTGGTCCCACAATCAGCACATGTTTTGATCAAATGACTACAATCGTCCGATGAAGATGATCCGTATCTATCCAGACTGTTCTTCCCATTCATCACATCTTCACACTCTGATTCCTGTTTCAGAAACACCATTTCAAATTTCAAAACACCGATTTCAAGAAACATTTACCAACAAAAAATTAAAGACTAAACTGATCACTGATTAGTGTTCCATGATCTGATCGCTCACCTTATCTCTAAGATCCACCATTATCAAACGAACGAACAGATCAATCCTCTGTGATTGAACTCAAAATCAAACGAATGAACGATTACAGAGATCGAACCCGATTTCTTCAAACATAAACAGTATTGATATCATAAAACGACTGATCATCAGACAACACGACTCCAGATTAACGATTGTTTTCAAATATGACCCAAAAATAAAGAAACAAGAAACAGAGCAAGATCGAGGTGAGATTGTTCCACCGAGCAACAAAACCCAGCGGAATTACTGGCTGATCAAAGAACGGAAACTTAATACTGACCAAAATCACTCAAAGAATCAAGAAATTATCAGTTTAACGAATTTGTGATCAAGGAAAACCTACATGCAAACGTGTGTGTGTGTGTGTGTGAGAGAGAGAGAGAGAGAGAGAGAGGTGCCGACGAACTGAAGTAGCAGCGGCAAATAAAAAAGAATAAGAATTTTAAGGGTCTGGAAAACGCTAGGGCGAGGGGTATATGAAATTACATAAATGCCCTTGTTCTTAATTGTATGTCTGCCCCCGCCAAAACACATGTGCAAAAGAACAAGCGGGACAAAATTGACCAATGTGCCCTTGGTCTAAATGGGCATATTTGGAAATGTGATTGGGATTACATGTGTGATGTGTGTGCGATTGTTCTACACATATTTTTTTATGTTTAGGGTTTTTGTGTTTCTTGTGGCATGACACATCTTGACCCTTCGTTGTCAATCTTTTATAAGGCTATCATTTTTTTAAGTTTTTTTAACCGAATACTATATCAACGTTATATCATTTTTTATATTTTATTTAAATATTTAGTATAGTCTAACACAAACTAACTAATTTTTCTTTCACTTTTTAAATTATTTTAACATATATATGTAAGAGAGAGAAAGAAAGAAGAGAGCGATAAAGAAGAGGTTGTGTTGGAGTCGGGTGTGGGGAACCGATGCTCTCACCCGATCGGCTTGTTCATGTGGGCTTACCGGTGTGCAACTCCAACCCAGGTAGCCCGAAGACCATACACATGATCTAAGGGTGTTATCAGAAACTCTTGCTAGTATAAACTGATCATGTGAAGTGATACATCTGAGTATGTGATGTGTATTAACATAGAGATTGTTAATGTACGTTTTAAATATTGATTGGTCAAATGGTCTTTTAACTTGACTATTTTTACTGATTTAGTCCTTTAACTTCAAAAGTGGTGAATATAGTCCTTTATGAACCATTTTGTGGCGTGGATAGTCCTTTCTAACGTTACCCGTTAGTCATCTCCGTTAAATCAAGGGTAGTTTAGTCTTTTTACCAATTTTTTTCTAATTTTTTTAACTAAAACAATATTTATTCTTTTTTAATAGAAATATATATAGTCTCCCCCTCTCTATACTCACTCTCTTTCTCTCTTTCTCTCTGTCTCTCTCACTCTTAACTAACCCTCCCTCTCACTCTCAATAACCAACACCGCCGCCGCCACCCTTTAACACCGCCACCGCCCAACACCACCACCGCCCAATACCACCACCACCGCCGGCTCTCTCAATCTCCTCCTCTCTCTCGCACTCTAGACTCTCTCTTACTCTCAACTCACCCTTCCTCTCACTCTCAATAACCAACGCCCCCACCACCACTCTCTGAGCACCGCCACCGCCCAACGTCATCGCCACCGCCGACTCTCTCTCTCCTTTCTCTCTCTCTTTATTTCTTGCACTCTAGATGATTAGGCTTTTCAGAGTAAAAAACATAGTACAAAATCGGTAGGGGGTTTATCACCAATTTAAGATCAACATCTCAATCGAGCTAAATTTCAAGTTGAAATCGATTTCAGTTCTTGTAACTTTCAAGAAATAAGTTTTGTAGGTTAAAATATGAGGATACTAACATCGCATTTGAGTAAGGGGCTGTTTAATGGTAGAGAGAGACCGTCTGCTTCTTGAGTGAGGGTAACGCCTTCAACACTGGAGATGCCTTTGAGGACGGCGACGGCGACGGCTTTCTTGGTGTGTAATACACGTTTTTTTACTAAATTGTATTTACTTAAGGAACCAATTTGTAATACCTGTTTTCCATTATATATATTTATTTTAATTAATCAAGGAATTAATTAATATAAACTAGTATGTCATCTTGTTGAACTCCCTTTATTTATTTAATTATCTTATTGGATCATTGAGGTGTTTGGGCCTATTAAATATGTACACATAAACATAAGATTTTAGGTTCAAGTTGTTGGGCTTGAGTGAATTATGTGGGGTTTGGGCCTAACTATTACAAGAAGGGTATAAGTACTGTAACATCCAAAAACCCAACCTAGTCGTGAGCGGGTTGGTGGTAACTGAATTGTGGCTGTTTACGTGTGTTTACATTTAATTATGTGATTAAAATAAATATTTATATCGCATGAATTTATGGGATAGATGAATTTATTTTGAACGAGGGTTATAGAAGTACCTCGTAGTATGTTAATTTATAATGGATGTGATATAATTATGTTCCCACCTCATGCTTTGTTTAAAGCGTTAAATGGATTAAAGTGTGTAAGTGTTTTAAGTAATTATACGAATTAAGTGTGTATGTATGTGGAAAAGGAATTATAAATGAGGTACGTATGTATGTATGATATGCATTGTATCATAAACAGCTCATGCTTAAATTTAAAGAGTTGTGAATGTGCACGTGTACAGTAAAGTGTGTACGGATATACTTGAACTTGAGGATAGTCACCTCCTCATATTGGAGACTTATTGTGAGTATGTATGTGTGTTTTTTTTTTACTTGAAGAAACTCAAGAACAAAGCATAAATTTGAAATTTGGAAGTTGATTTGGTGTGTTGTTATTGCAAAGAAAAGGTTGGTACATATTTCTTATTAATTAAAAGCATGATTCATGTTAGTTTTGATATGCTTATGTTGAGTTTGATGCTTGAACATGAAGACGCCATTAATAGAAGTTTTGAAGAAAACTTGACATGTGGGTTTTGTTGGTTTTGAAATTTGAATGAGTTTGGATGTGTTTTTGTTGATTGTT
>JAUEJL010121233.1:0-11853 GCA_032274825.1 Drosophyllum lusitanicum | reverse complement strand
CTTTTGAATGTATATAAATTGCCATTGGTTTTATATTCCGCTGCGTGATTTTAAATGAAATTGATAAATTAATATTTAAAAAAAAAAATCTGTTTCTCGAAATCGGGGTGTTACACAATATCATTTTAAGAAATTAGGATGTTTACTCACATATAAGTTAGTCACACATTTTAATGTGTGGGTAAATACCCACACATATTTTGTATATGTGTAATATGTGTGGGTAATCGTGATTGCCATATCTTAATAATATTTAACATTTTTTATGTGTGTGTGATACTTTTCAAGACACTTTGATTTGGTTCTAATTTTTCCCTCTAAAATTATTGATTGATATCAAGGTTATATTACCCACACATGAGATAAAGCCTATTAATGTGTAGGTAAATTACCAACACATTTTGATTTTATGTGTGGGTAATTGTTAAAGATCTACCAACACGCAATAGTTAATTATACATGTTAAGGTAAAAAAAAGAATTTTATAATTTTATTTTTTAAAAATAACGTGGTATTATAATACTCATACATATTTATAAATGAGGTTTTAATTTTGCCCGCCTTTCACAGCGGGATAAGATTACTATTTTAACTATTTTTAATTTTTATTATTTATTTCAATTTTTTATTAAAAGCAGGTAAACAAATAATAATATATACAAAAGGTTTCAGAATCTTAATTATAATTTGTTCCATATAACTTTTAACGTAACATAATAGTTATCCAATAAAATATATTTTTTTAATTGTACGAATTTGAAGTATCATATTTCAAACACATATCCTATAAGGATAAAGTTATATTGAAACATATATAAAAATAAGATCTCGAATACATATTAATATTTACCTCGAACGATAGACGTTAGAAGTTATAAAAGGAAAGAAAATAATATACAAAATTATTTGTTATAATAAAAATAAAAAAATTAAAATACACAAACATGTCTACTCTACCAACTTAAACTGGAAACTGAAAACAAGGGTAGGAATAGGCTTCCTCAAAGTCGAACACCAGACCTCTAGGTTATAAGTTGATGGCTTTACCAACTTCTCAAGGAGTAGTTTTACAAACTTTTCATCTTTTAATTATATATATCAATAATTATCAGGAAGTTATACTTTCTCGATTGTTATTATATCTATACTATATTTATTCATTTTGCTTAAACTTTTAAATTTTAAGTGTTTTGAAATTACTAAATTACCCCTTATATAAACTAAATTAAATAACTATTACATATAGTTAATAAGATTTTTATATTCCATTTTAATAACTAAACTTTACATATTTAAGAAAATAAAAGTCAATACAATTTTTTTGAAAATCAAAGGCAATACAAATTAATTTAATTATTAAAATATATTTTCATAATTTCTTTTTTTCAATTATGGAGAACAAAAAAGTAAATAAAATGAAAAAAAGATAAAGAAAATAGATATGTCACCAAACGAAAATTATTCCACCGTATTACATAAATATCATACTCCTTACGTCTTGAAAACAAACATGTTAACGAGTAGAAATTAGGGTTTATTTCACAGAATAGTAACCAAGTTTGAAAACTGTTCCACCAAGGTCACTCATGGGAATTTCACAATGTGAAATAAAGGGGGGAGTGATCTTGGTGGAACGGTTTTCAAACTTGGTTACTATTTTGTGAATTTTCTTCTAGAAATTATTCGTTGCCGTTGCATTACGCGGGTATCATGCTAGTATAATGTAATATGTGTTGGTAAAAAAATAACTACTAACTACACATAATCTTTATAAAAAAATTTGTAAATAAAAATAACATAATTTAATAATAAAACTACATCTGAAAATTAACAATGGTGTGATTTTAGTATCCTAATTCTACCCAGAAGGCAATTTTTTGTATTCCAGCCCAATATCCTTCAAAGACTTTCAATTCCATTTGAATTGTTTCCAAAGTTTCAATTCTATCTTCCAATTCCTAAGTCTTAACTCCTAACCCCATTTTGATTTTTTACTACGGCAATCTCACCTTCATCTTCTTTCTGCTCTTGACAAGTTATCGTTTATTGTTTTTCTTGATTTTATGATCGTAACATTAGGAATCATTTAATTTACAATGTAGCAACACGATTCGTTCTACCTCGGTTCTGATTCTTCGCTTTATAAATCATTGGATTGATGCACATGAAGTGTTTGATAAAAGGCCCAAGCTTTTAGTCTACGCTTCACTGGCCGGCCCTATGGCAACAACCGGCAAAGGGGCATCATGTATCTGGTATTGGCTGCTACCGTAGTTTAAAAGAACTTAGGCACATGGAGAGTCGGCAGAAACATCGTGATCATTGATTTCTGGGTGAAGGGCAGGAATACGAAATGGTTTTGGTAATCATTTACTTGTTTTTTTGCATGAAGGTCCTAAAATTGATTCAAGCCCTAACCTAAACTAGTAAGTATGATACATGATTAGAATTTTATTGAGCCCTAATAAACATTAGTTTTGTAGTTGATTGTTGTAATGAAAAGATAATGGTTGGTTGCTAATGCTTACGACAATGACATTCTTATTTCTCTTTAACAAGTTTACGGAATTTGAAAAGCAAGATTAGAATTCATAAATCAAAGTATGCTTGTTTATCTAATTATATGTATTTGTCGTCATATTTGAAGTTGGATACAAAATATGTTGGCGACTAATATGATCTAAAAATCACAATGTTGTAATGGTTAACATGCAGGCAAGCACAAAGGGAGAAAAGGATTGGGGAATCCATTTGAAGCATTTAAAAACAAGGGGCATAGTCATGGAATTAGTCCTAGTGATGGAAATTTGACCCATCTTGGTTCCTTTCTATATTTTATCTTTAATGGTATTTTTTTATGTGTTTAATCATTTACTTGTACTATTGTGTATCAAGATCTTTGCTTATTGTGTATTATCTTACAGGTGAAAAGTTCAAATTTGAATTAATGGCCAAGAAGATATGATTCATCAATTTTCATAGCTTTTTTGTAAATAAAATAAAGAAAGAAACATGCAGGTTATGATATTTTGAAACTTGGAGCACATCCAGCCTTAGAGGGGAGGGGTGGGGTGGGCTTCAAGTTTATCAATGAACATACACTTGGCCTTTCTTCACCTCTTTTGAACCTACGACTGTAAGTGCCAAATTGCCAAAGTAACAAGTGATTGAGAATTGCATTTTGTGAACCTTCAATCGTTCATCATCTTCAATCTAGTTTATTTACTTGATTTTCTATATGATTTGTTTAATATTTATCATAATTTTAAGGACATTTAGTTAATCATAATCTTAATTTCTTCATTATTGCTTTCTTGTATTTTAATGACTTAGTAAGTTAGTATCAAGTGCATATGCTAAAACGAGTATGATTTATGAAATCATAAATACGTTTTAGCGTTAGTCTCAGAGAAGTCTTATATAGCTTTAATTGTTAACCTTCTTAAAGACGTTGTCCATTCTTCTCATTTCAACATATTTCTTGTAACTTAAGACAATTTTGAACATTTGTAACTTATTTGCGGCGAAAAATCGTTAACATTGTCTAGTCCACATGGCCTTTTGCGGCGACACATGTCGCCTCAAAAAGTTTTCGTCTCAACAAGTCATTTTTCTAGTAGTCGAGTCTTCTCATTTCAACATATTTCTTGTAACTTATGACAATTTTGAACATTTGTAGCATGATTTAATGAATGCCTTTAAGTTTACTACTTGTCAACGCTTGTATTTGTTAACTTTGCTACTATGGAAAGACAATAGACAAGTATATATGTTAGTCACTTATTTTATTTGACGCTTGTATATGTATCTGTTAGTTAGCAGCTACATTTGCAAGAAAATCCTATACCTTAGCCATTGAGTTTAATTGTTTGCATTGTAGTAATTTTTTTTGCTACTAGTCGTCATGATATTTCTTCTGACCTTCACCATCATCTACTATATTGTTGCTAGTGTTAGTGGTAGTAGTTATAGATACACCGTAATAGAAGCACTTAAGGTTTTTCGGAACTAAATATTTTGTTTTTTGAAATTGTGTGTTTAGAAAGCTATGATTTAGTTATAGGGTTCAAGCTGTATATATACTTGTTTCATATATAATATGCAAATTAAGGGCGTTTTAGTCTTGATTTTAATTTGTGGGGAAGAAACTAATATCCCTCTTTTTTTTAAAAAAACTGTTATTCTTGTTTGTAGCTTTGGGTGTACTTTAGAACTAATGCGTTGGACCAAATGATTCAAATGCGAGCTCATCAATGCGACAATGTCAAGATGATACATTAAACAACATTTGATGTGGAGTCTCATGAATAGTGTGGAAAATATGAAGTGTTTGATGATATAGTATGAAGATTTAAGATTATATATTAATTTTTTTAATACTCATGGCACTTGTGACTTGTTTCTCTTTTGTAGTTTAGTATTTAAATTACATTACATGAATTTTGCTCTTATGGTTGAAACTAGTTTGTAATAACATTTGTATTTATAATTCTTTGGCCACATATTTATCTATTTTCACATACGTATTTTGCATTTATTTGCACATATGAGAATATTATTACAACATTACCTACATATATTGTGTTTATTGTTCATACAAAAGTTTATTTTTACCAACACATATACAATTATTACCTAATATAAAATTACTTTTACCCACACATATCGAATAATGCGTGTAAATAACACTTTGTATGGTTATGCCACATCACTTGACACGTCATCATCCACGTCATCATCCACGTCATCGTACAAACAAATCGTAATACTTATATCCACACATATATCATAGTTTTAAACACACATATTGATGTGTGTTTTACGTACTAGTTTTAAATTTATATTTACCGATTATTTTACTAAAAACAGCACGAATAAGCAAGATGACCTAATCGTATTATAATATAGTGAATAAGTCGGGTGTCAAACACAAGGGAAACGGAAATTATTCTGATTTTATTAAATTAATCTAGGATTAATTATTTAAACTAATAAAAACAAATAAAAAGACAAATAAAGCAAATAAAACAATTAAATGGAAATTTGGGGATTTATTAATCAAGTTCCTAACTTTATCACTCTAAATTAACTACTAAACACTAGCAAGAACTCAAAACAAACCAAAAGAAGCAAAAGCAATAATCTTTTATGGATTTAAACTTATCAATTTGAAGGTTTCCTCCCTAGATTCAATTTTACACTTTTCAAGTTGGCTAAAGTCACTTAATTTTGTGCAATGGACTCCTAAATCATTATATATTGATTCCTATATTAGTTAGACTCTTGATCCGATTATCCAACATTTTAATCATGCAATTAATCAACTTTATGGTCATTAAATCAATCAAAAGCATAATTAGACAATTTTAAGTTCGAATCAAACAAGATCTTACCTTTAATGATTAATTAAGTTAATATATCATTGTATTGACACACAAAGGTCATCATGCATCAATCATAAACATTAAAGTTTCCATCTTGATATGTTTAAGCCTAAGATTTGGTCAATCACTAGTCAAAACTACTTATTGGTCCTAAATAGTTATGATTAAAGCCACATAAACGGATTGGTCTTCCAATTTATGCAAACTCAGATTATAAACATGCAAGAACAGTATAACTAGAACACATATGGATCTTTGGTAAAACTTGCAAGATGAATACATAATGAATTAGATCCTAAAACATGGAAATTAATCAACTTTACAAGGTATCATCTCCTCTAGGGAGGAACACAGAAGAATCTAGCCTAGAACTAACATTCTGGAAATCATAAATAGACATTAGAAGCAGAGTTAGAATGATAGAACCATAAAAAACAATGTAAATATCTTGAATCTTCAATCTTCCAGCTTCAATCCTCAATGTTAAGCTCCTCAAGCCTAGATCTAGAATGCTTTTGGACGAGTTTTTGCAGTAAGTGGGTAAAATAGGATGACTGAAGTTGTGTTTAAATAGGATGACTGAAGCAGGGGTGTCGCGCCGCGACGGGTAAATGTCGCGTCGCAACCCCTAGAATCCTCACGATCCAAAACTCTTTCAAAATTTGAATCTGGTGTAATCTACCTCGTCGCGCCGCGATGTCATGACCGGTCGCGTTGCGACCCTTAGCTGTCAACACGATAAAGCTTATCTTGCAAGCAATCTGGTGCGATCTTATCCGCATGGTCGCGTCGCGATCTTTTCACTCGACGCGTCGCAATCTTCTATAATTCGCCCGGCCCATTTTATTTTATTAATTCTTTTGGGCTTTGTGACTTTTGGGCTTCTTAAATTATTTTAACTTTCATTTATAAGTTTTCTATTCTCTATCTTCTTTGGGCTCCTTTTCTTGCTTTCTTTTTATCGTTTAATTTCTTCAAATATTTTCTTTTTCTTCTTTTTAGCTTGTAAAATAAAAACCAACGGTAAACGCATCTTTTTTACATATAAACGCACATTTTTTGGCTAAAATTAAAGGGTTTATATATTATAAACGCGATATCAATCATCTATGGTCAACCAAAGTCATGTTTGGTTAAACAAATCGATATTGGTCAGCTGTGATTAACCAAAGTCATTCTTAGTTCAAACAAGTGAGTCACGATTAATTGTGGTCAACCAAAGTCATTCTTGCTTCAAACAAGCGAATCACAATGAACAAGGGTCTACTAATGGTAAAGTTGGTCGGTTTTTGTGGAAAGGATGAACCTTAGTAAAAAAATGCAATTAATGTATTGCCTGGCTTAAATAGGTGAATCGTGGATTTATGGTCAACATTGGGTCAGTCATGGTCAAACTTGGTTCAATCAGGTAATTCAAAGTCGATCACACTAAGTTCAAACATGTCATAATTTATTTAAATAAGTCAGTTATTGGTCAACAAGGTCATACTTTATTCGAATAGGCGAATTACTTTGTTCAATCATGATTTTTTAATCACAATCATACTTATGACCTATTAAGAGACTTTACATACCAATATGACTTGATATCAACCTAATGTAACTAAAATACCGAATATGATGTTATGTAACAGATTATGGCCTATACAAACTACATATGCACATCATAATGTATTAAGGTTCTTTAAGACATGTTATGCCACTAATAGTCATCTTTAACCAAACATGACCCATGGACGTATGTTGCGAGACTTACAGCTTGATAAGACATGGTAACATATTTTATGATGCTTATATGACTTAAAAACCCGTTATTGCCCATAAAGATCTTGTATGACATTCATGGCCCGTCATAGACCAATATGACCTAATCCATACATAATACGACTAATATTACCCATTATGAGTTATACGACATACTAAAACCCATCATAGCCTTTTAAAAAACATAACATGTTACAATGCTCATACTTAGTTAATACAGAACCTACCCACAATGACGAATCATAACACTTATGACACATCAAGACTTGTTAGAGAGTAATAACACCTAATCAATACCTAAAACAACACTTATGGGCCATCAAGACTAGTTACAGTGTATATGTTATGATACCTATAATGTGGCCCATAAAGTTTTTTATAACACTTATAGTTCATCAAGACTTATTATATTAAAACTTTTGTAGGGTTTCTAGGGGCAGTGACCCAAGTGTAATATTTGGTAAATATATCAGGTCAACAAGGTTCTAATTAATAAGTTAGTCATGGTCAACATCAGTCATATTTTGTTCACTATGTTAATTATAATCAATCAATTTCATACTTGGGCCAACCTACTTCAATCGTCGTCAACATTGTTCAATGAAGATGGTACTTTTATCTATATGTTTTTGTATTTCCTCCATCACCGGCAGAACCCTACATCACCACTCACGACATGACCTTCACCCGTGCTTCATGAATCATTTGAATTCACGAGTCACGACATGTAAGTTATCTATATTTGAGACGTGCTTCTATCATTTCTTGTTATTACGTAGTGAAATTTTGGTAGATTCAAGTTTATGTTCATAGGTTCCAAGTTAAATTTTTGTAGATTGACTATTATGGGAGCTTTTCTTAGGGTTGATCTTCACTTATGAAGCTTGTATATGGGTATAAGTTCAACAAATAAGCTTCTTGATTTTGTCTTCATGCAAATCTTCTATAGTTTGGGTTGAATTGTGTTTGCATGGGGCTTTTGGGTTAGGTTGGTACGTCAAGACTTATTTGAATGTGATTTAATGGTGGTAGATCTGTTTTGGGTTGTAGATTTAGTTAAAAGTGGTCGTGAATTCTTCCTAGTACTTGGTTACCACTTATTAAGTTGCCAAATCATTGGGTTTGAGTTGTTGATTTTGGTGTAAAATAAGACTGAGAGGTTCTAGACCTCTTCTTCTATCAGGATCAATGGATGAATAAACAAACAATAACAACTTAAAACAACCCAAGAATAAATAAAGAAGTTTGCGAAAAAACACTCTAAGTAGAAAGGATTAAGATCAATCAATTGATTTAAATAAAAAAAATGTTTACAATCAAAGCCCCAATCTATTAATCCAGAATAGCTCAATAGGCGTACTAAACTTCTCTATAGTAAGGATCGATTAGATCTTGAGGCTAACACTATTACGAAAGATACTGAAAAAGATACGTAAACCTATGTACATCAAAATATTCATATTGTTTTGATTATAGAAATGAATCAGCTAATTTTGCTAACAAAATCATTTAATTTTGGAGAGATATACATCAATCACATCCATAATTATCATCCCTAAAGTTAAGGAATTCATCTTTATCACGATCAGCTGCATTATCTTCAGATTCTCTTTACAAGTAGTAACCTTGCCATCACCAGCATTAACTCTTGTCAACAGTACTAACCACCAATCAGTATTAACACTGAAGCCTGTACTAACTTGTGTTCACTAGTACTAACTACCAACCCACCAATCTCCCCATAAACTTATGCTTTCAAGCAATAAGTTTCCTTTATTGTCAAAACTTCATTAGGGATGCTACTTAAACCTTTTTACCTTCTCCTCATTTCTAACTCCTCTATTTAATCATGGATCTTTTCAATCACTCTAAATGCTTTTGTTGAACAACTAGATGTACTAAGTTTTACTGCAAGCATGGATCTTATTTAGATTATGATTATACTTAACCTCAGATAAGTAAAACTCATGTCTTCCATTTGCCTTTATAACAGAATACACTTCAACACTTTCATAAAACACCCACTTCAACACAGGTTGAAAGCTTTCATCAACAAGATAACTAACCTTCTCATGATCAAACATCATGAACAAGTACTCCATGGCCATCTTTCTTACAAAGTAAATTCAAATCACCATACTTCTTACTCCAATTTTAAACATCTGTTCCAAATCATCCCTGACAATACTTTTCCTCATTTTCACAAAATTTGAATAAAACACTTTAGTTCTGTTAGCCTTGATCAACCGATACACCTTAAGATTATTTTGCATAACCACTTCCCAAGCAACAAGCATTGGGGCTTTTGTTTTCTAGGGCTTCAGATCCAAAATTCCATCGGAGACAATTATAAAATTTGATGGTTTTGCTCTTTATATATTCACACACTTCTTTTCTATTTCAATTTCCTACTGCTGATCAACATCTCTCTATTTCTCTGCTTCTTGTTCTTTCATAGACTCATTCATCACATTCCTTCAAATCTTCAACTATCTTCCTCCCTTTTCATTGCTTCTTCCTTCGGGGACTAGCCATACTCTTTTTCATTTTACCTAATTTCTCAACCATCCATTCATCAACTTTCTCAGACTCTTCTACATTCACCTTCTCAATCTTTTCAGGAACCACTTCAACTTTCTCAGAAGCATTTATATCATGATCTGCTTTTAATTTTCTTTCAATCTCTACCCTTTCCTCATCTGATACTCATTAACTTCTTCTTTTCTGCCTCATACAAATTTACTAAGTTTTCAAATTTCATCGGGCCTAAATGTTTGCCATTGAAGCCACATGCTTCTAAGAACTGAATAAATTTCTTTCTCTCATCACCAATGCCAGAGTCTTTCTTTCTCAAATCTTTTGTAGCATCAATTTCCTTTTGCCAAAGTTATTCTTCCTCCTCCTACAATTTCCTAGCTAACTTTTCATCCATATCTATTTGCCTTTTGCTTGGATTCACTAGCTTTTCTTTTTCTTCAAACAAAACCTTTCCTTTCCCTTTATCTTGTTCATCAATCACCACAACTTTGGGTTCTTGTTTAGTAGAAATCACACCTTTTGATCTTCAATCCACCTTTATTTGACTTTCCTCTTTCTTCTTTTCTTCACTGCCACTAACAACTCCCTTTAACTTTTGACTTGGTTTTGAAACAGGCTTTGATACTCCCTTGACTTGCATGAGCGCATCAGCCACAAAGACTTCCTCTTGATTAACTTACCCTTGCCTTTCATGTTTCTTTTCTTCCACAAATTCTTGTATAACTTGCTCACTATCACCTTTCATGACATTTTCAACTGTAATGTCCAATTTTTTTTGGAATCTTGTATTATCATTATGAAAATTCGCAATTACGATTATCGTCGTAAAATTTTATATATCACGAGTTGGTTATTATTATTATTATTACTACATTGCCTCACTTTCAAGAATTGGAAATGTGAATTTTTCTATGCATGAGTAGGCTTAGGTATTGGGTTAGTAGACTAGCCCCATTTCTTGATGTAATGAGGTTGGCCCAAGAAGGGTTAAAGAGTGGGCTTGGCCCAAGCTAGAGCATATATATATAAGTAGCTAGGGCACAACCTCCAAGGATATGTTACTGTTCCATTCATCCTCTTCTTCATTCAAACCTTGAGAGAGAAAGTGTGTGTGTACGTGTGTTCATACTAAGAAGAAGGAGGAAGAAGGCAAGGCAAGGATTTTGAGCCAAACCAACTAGGAATCATCAGGTAATAGCTCTAAAACTTGTATCTTATCTTTGTGAGAAGCTTGAGCAAATTCAAGGTGTTTAGAGAGGGGTTTTAGTTGGGGTTTATCCCCTGTTCTTGGGTTTTTAGTGAAACACCATTTGAGGAACAAAAATGAGATTTTAGACTTTAAAATCGAGATGGTAATAGTTTATCTTCAAAAGGACTTGTTTATTTGCTATTAGGAAGCTTTTGGAACAAAAATGACATGGATTGGTTAAGTTTTATAAGAATTCAGAAATTTAAAATAAGACTGGGCGTTAATGGGTTTTTGTTCTGACATAGAGATGTTCATGCGACACTTAGTTCCATGCGACTCTTACATTCCATGCTACACTTAGTTCCATGCGACAATCTGTTCATGCGACTCTTACATTCCATGCGACACTTAGTTCATGCGACACTCATTTCATGCGACACTTAGTTCATGTGACACTCAGTTCATGCGACTCTTACATTCCATGCGACACTTAGTTCCATGCAACACTCAGTTCATGCGACTCTTACATTCCATGCGACACTTAGTTCCATGAGACACTCAGTTCATGCGACTCTTACACTCCATGCGACACTCAGTTCATGCGACTTATCCCCATGCGACTTATGTTAGTGCGACTTACACTCATGCGATTAAGTCATGCAACTTGAGACACTTATGCGACCTAGCACTAGTCCAACCTAGAGGATTGTACTTGGTCTGACTCAGCTAATGTATTGTATTGTAGGTTTTATCGTCAGGATCCGTTAGTCAAGCAATGTCGAGAAATACTTCTAGCTTTATTGTGTCGTCACTCAGGTGAGTTACCCTGACTTACTTTGTTCCCGTAATGTGTAAGTGATATGCATGATGTTTATCGTTGCCAAGTATGTGCTTAATTGTAATAAGTTATTATGTGTTATCGTTGTGAAATGTTAGTAACCAACCGTGCCTTCGTGGTCGGTCGGGGCAGATGACTTC